>JBBMJZ010404926.1:0-11929 GCA_037833815.1 Zingiber zerumbet
AAAATTACATAAAAATACTCTATAAATTCCTAAAAATCTCTAGAATTTTTCTAAAGCATTTCTAGATTTTAATAAGGTCTTTTAGGACTCCAAATATTAAAATTTGGGGTGTTACATTGGATAAAGTGTAGGTGAGCATGTTGGTGGGTTAAGATTGATTCACTCACATAGACAATTATCTCTATTTGTTAAGTATAAGTAAAGGTAAGATCATACTTATGAGACAACTAATGAAGATATGAATGAAGACATAACTGTAAGTTAGGGTCATTTTGATAGATGTATCAAGTTGAGATCATTTGTAAATTGATAATGACCAGAGTAAATGTACTCATTATTTACTGAATCTGCTGGAAGCTAAATTAGAATTCATAAGTTGAATTCAAAATTAGGCATGGGAAATGTCTAGATTAAAATCTGTACGATGCTGATTTTTTTTTTTAAAAAAAACATATACTCTTTATTAGTAAAGAGAATTGTAGCATGTGATTCATACCACATATGCTATAGCAATAATAAAAATAGTAAGAAAATGAATCTTTGTTTTGCTACTATGTGAAACCCAATAGATTATGAGATAATCTCGGTTTTACCTATTTAGCTATTTACTTGTAGGATCGAAAAGAATTTAGATATTTCCACAATGGTATGATATTGTCCATTTTGGACTTAAGTCCTCATGACTTTGCTCTTGGGCTCTCCCCAAAAGATTTCATACCAATGGAGATATCTTTCTCTTATAAACCCATGATATTCCTTATGTGTTTTCAATGTGGGACGATGTTTGTAACTTGCAACCCCAACAATCCCCCGCTAAACAAAAACCACAGGCTCCCTAACGTTCGATCCTCAATCCACTAGGACTTCCTTGCCTAGCCGCAACTAGAACTTCTTGCCTAGTGTCTGGTTCTCTTAATCTGAACATAGGACCCCCCCCCCCCCTCCACCAACTTCTTTGTTCGAGGTTAATATTCCACCCACATGGTTCGATTGGACCATGACTCTTGTACACAGTCGACGGTTAGTCCTTCTAGCAGTCCGAGCTCTGATACCAATTGTAAGATGGAAAAAAAATTTATATATCTCCATAATAGTATAATATTATTCACTTTGGCCCTAAGCCCTCATGACTTTGCTCTTGGGCTCTCCTCAAAAGGCCTCATACCAATGGAGATATCTTTCTCTTATAAACCCATGATCTTTTCCATATATTTTCAATGTGGAACTATGTTTACAACCTTGCAACCCCAACATGAACAGACTAAAAAAGCTATTGATTAAAATAAATGTATTTTAGCTAAAAAGGAAGATTTCAACGATTTATATCTTTAATATTTATTCACTTATCGACCAATTATACATATTTTTTTGAGTACATAAAATATTATTGTGAATAATTATATTGATTGGAGATATTGAACATTCACTCGACATAATAATAGCGGTGAGAGATTAAAGATATTCATATTGATATAATGATTTAATTGAGATAAATGCAAGATATTGATGTCTTCAATTTATCTTATAAAACGGCTATGTAAAGTGTAATAACTTTCTTAACTTTAATCGCTCAGTATGCTTAATGTCGTACGAATTATTTTTTTTCCTTAAGTATGAATTAGATGTTTTAATATAGTCTATGTGGCTTGATTTAGACGAGTGGAAGATGTTGGTAGTAGAAGACGTGGACGTGGGCAGTTTCTAAATTGCCCACTTATCCCACACTTTACTCCTTTATAAATGAAGGTCCAAGGAAAAGCATGAGACGGTTGGCTGTGACTTTCTTTTTCTTGCAAGGGATAGAACGTCCATAAAGAAAAAGGGATTTGACTTGTGAAACTCTTGTAATTAATCTTTCGACGTTAAACACCAAGAATGTGATCAACCAAAATATGCTGCAAAGGTTGTAAGTGTTTATAGAATTTAACTTGTGATTCATGCATTTAATTCAACAAGGCTACCCAATCCCACTTGGATAATCATACTTCGTGTCACTTCATATAATTTTTCCTCCAAATAGAAAATATATATGTTTCAACGAAAAATTAAACCATGATACTCTTAATATCCACCTATGATAGTAAAAGGTGGAATCCATTACCTCAGCGGCTCCACAAGGTCAACCCCACGACTATCTATGAGGAAGTAAATCGAAAAGCTATAGTTGTTCAATGCGGGGAGGGCTTTTTTTCCTCGTTGTCTAGTTTCGAACTCTTGCCCTATGGTAGTAATTGTGCCTTGCACTAACCAACTCAACAAAAATGATTAACCAGGTCAAGTAACGTCAAATCTTAGGTAACCGGCCAGACTCCACGGAAATTTTCCACCGGTCGCTAGGGTAAATCGGGAAGCGCACACGGCGGACAACTCAGAAGCTCAGCATCCTTTGATTGTGCCTCGATTTGGAGGAAAAAATCTTGCAAATATGTCATAGCTGGAGATCGAATCGCGGATACCTGGGTGACAACATGGATGTCCTACCACGACACCATAACCCCGAGGACATGCCACTTACCACACCAAACCTTGGGCATCGAATGAATACCCATATTTTTTTTTAGAACCAAGTATCCAACTCTCCGAGTTGACTAATCCTAGGGATGACCGACTGACCCTACGAAAGTTTCTCACAGGTCATCAGGATAAATTTTGAAGTGCACTCATGGAGACCCCCCACACTGCTGACTCCACAGTCATTTATAGAGAGGTAAATCATGAAACTAAAGTTGGCCAACATGTGGAAGGGCTTACATGCAGTATTTATCGAGATTAGACTCATGCCCATTGCAACAATACTACCACATGCTAGTCAACTCAGTCATGCCCTTGGAGTACTATGAATGTTCATAATTATAGTACTTGTAGTAAAATGTTATTATGCTCACCTCAGACGTTCCTCACAACTCGTTCTAGGTGATACGAGGGGAGATAAATCATGAGGATAACTTATAATCGACCGCTAAGTGGCAGGAGGGTGGATTTTTGTTTTTGAGAATATACACCCATTAAAAATTAATCTCTATCTCATTATAATAAATGTACTACTCTCTAATCAATTGAGCATATCTATTTGACAGATTTATAATGATAAAATCAGTTAGCCTCCTTGACTAGTCTTGAGGCGACTGGCTCGGTTCCATGAAAATTTCTATCGGTAACTAGGATAAATCGAGAAGTGCTCACGGTGGGTGGTCAAAAAGTCTAGTATCTTTTAGTTGCGCATCCTATTTAGAGGAATTTTTTTTTATAAATTTATTATAGTGGTGATTGAAGCACAGATAATGGGGCATGGATTTTCTGGTCCAGTCCTGATCCCCTGTCCATTCATTAGTTGGTGTAGACTGGATCCCACCTGTTTAACATGTGGAGGTCCAGTCCATCCAACTAATAAATAAATTGAGCCTTTTATGGTCTAAAAAATTTTAGATCAGAGGATCTGACCTCCCGATAATGAATGGATTTATAATGTAACATGAGTAATATTATATAAAATAGTTTTCATTTATTTTAATCAGACGTCGTTTTTAAGTTTAATAATAATAATATTTTTATCGATGGGTGCCCCCCAAACATACATCTCGGCATGACATTTTAACAGAGATAATAAAAAGTTATTTGGAATTAAAAATAAATTATTGTGCTAGATTTAAAAGATTTTCAAACTTATATTTGATTTCGAAGATCATTAATAAATGGTTAGAATGGAACGATACAAGTTTGAAAATTGAATAATATTTTGGCGTGAAAGTCATGGAGCAATTTGAAAATAATAAAAAAAAATTGGCATAAATGGAAAATACGTCCACGAAGAGAATAGAACGATGGGTTGGATACGAAGCGAGAGAGAAGCGCGAGAAGGCGAAATGCAGCGGCAGGCTATGAATAGCCATCCCGTTCCTTTCTCCGGTGAGAGGAAATAGGGAGTAATGGAGTATCACGAGAAAGGAAGAGGTGCTCTCCTTAAAGTTAGGAGCTTTTCAAGGCTTGACAGACTCTCCCAGGCCACGGCCTTCTCTACCTGCTCCTCGACTTGCTTCTCGCCTTCCCATCGCACCAGAAGCACCAGGTCAACATATAGCCTCCACGGAGCTCCAGGACTTGCTCAATGCGCCGAATGGAGACGCTAGGTGATCAAACGAGGGATGATTGGTCCAGACATTGATGCCAAAATGGGTGAGCGAAACTCCACGCTTTCGTTTTCCTCTTTTCCCCCAATTCGCAAATCTGAATCTCTTTCGTATTTAGATAAGAGGCGATTTGAAGTGATTGGTTGGCTCAATGATTTGTTTCCCAACCTCAACATCCCAATTGGTGCGTCTGAGGAGGAACTCAGTGCTCGATTGCTCGACGGTTCCATTTTGTGTGGGATCATAAAGAAGTTTAATCTTGGCTGCTCGAAGGAGGTTGGATCGCTGTTACCTACGCTTTCAGATTTTCATATTTATTCTTCATCATAGTTGAGTTCTCTTTTTCCTTTTTTTTTTGTGTGTAGATCGTATCGACAACTAATCGATTGGAGAAGATAAGAACATTTATTGAAGTTGTAGAGCAAATGAGATTGCCCAGTTTCAAAATAGAAGACTTAGAACAGGTAGAAAAATCTTGTCTGTTACATTAACGTTGCTGTAGGGTTGATGAATTTTGTGTTCTTTTCCGAACTAGGGAGCATTATCTACGGTATTGTATTGCCTTTGGTCTCTCAAGGATCACCTTGTGGGTGACCCTGAAGAGTTGAGCGACATGAGCTCAGCGAGAGAGAGATGGAAGTCTCTCGAAAGCAGGTTGGACATCTTAAGAGGGGGTAAGATTTCAAGCAGACAGGCCTCTTCTCTCTTTGGAGAGGAGAGAAGTCACAGTTTTCAGGAGTCAAGACTTCAACGTGTGCTTCAAAGTTCTATTTTGTCAGGTATGTTGATTCTTCTTGATGTTTAACTATTACTGCTACTAGAATAATCCTTCTTGGTTTGGAATGGAATCTGATGCATATTTGATATGACATTAAATTAAGATTGCCTTTGGTCTATGCAATGGTGTACTATGAAATTGCATTCTCAGACATGGGGTTCTCATCAACTAAACAGCAACTTTGTTCCTTATTGAAAGAATGAAACATTGAATTAAACATTATCTAAAATTGTCATGGTCTTACTTTCCAACTTAAAACTTTAATGGTATTTTATAGTGCATATAAACTTTGATAATGTTATGATTTTTGTATTTGATGTTATTATTGTTTGCATTTCCTTTGAAGAGTCATCAACACCACGAGTTCATATGGGTGGGCACAAATTCCATGAGGTTTTCCAACTGAGACCAGGGAATTATTATGATCTTCCAGCAGCCAAGATCACAGAAATGATGAAATCAAACAGCCTAGACGTAATAATCTTCATTTAATTCATCAACCAATATGATTGATTATTCTTCCACAAACTTTAGACTATTTTCATATTTACTGCAGAATGCTCCTACTCAGTCTCTTCTAAGTGTCGTAAATGGAATTCTTGATGAAAGTATTGAACGGAGAAATGGTGAAATACCACATGTGAGCAATCAAATATGAAAATATTTCTTATAGTTCATGTTTAGTTACTTGTGTTTCTCTAAAATGCTGCAGCGTGTGTCATGCTTGTTGCGAAAAGTTGTGCAAGAGATTGAACGTCGTATATCAACTCAGGCAGATCACATACGAAATGTAAGTTCTCATCCATGGTTACTTATGTTCCTTTTCCAACACTTTTGCGACTCACTCATGGATCTGCAGCAAAATAATCTCATTAAAGCACGAGAGGAGAAGTACCAATCACGGATTAGGGTGCTTGAAACATTAGCTAATGGTACAATCTGTGAGATTCAGGTATGTTGTTACACATTCTTGTTTGCTATTTGTTGTTCTTTAATTTGGTCATTGCATATGCAGACTGAAAAGCAGAAAATGGAGGAGAGAAATAATAAGTATGGTGAAGAAGATATGGCTGCTAAGTTGACAAAGCAGAAGGAAAAGAATGAGCAGTCAATTTCAGAGCTTAAGCGAGAGCTAGAAATCACAAAAAAATCATACGAACAACTACTTCAAAAAATGGAGATGAACAAAGCATCAAGCGAGTATTATGTCGAATCAGATAAGGAAAAGAATGAACACATTATTTCACAACTTAAGAAGGAGCTTGAAACAATGAAAAGGTCATATGAACAACAACTTCAACAAATGGAGACTACCAAAGCAGTAGGGGAGCACCGTGTGGAACTAGACAAGGAAAAGAATGAGGAGACTATTTCACAACTTCAGAAAGAGCTCGAAATAGTGAAAAGGTCATACGAACGACAGCTTCAACAAATGGAGACCACCAAAGCTGCAGGGGAGCATCATGTGGAACTAGATAAGGAAAATAATAAGCAGAGTATTGCACAACTTCAGAAAGAGCTTGAAACCATGAAAATGTCATATGAACAACAACTTAAACAAATAGAGATCACCAAAGCAGCAGGGCAAAAACAAATGGAACTACATAAGGAACAGGATGAGCAGACTATTTCACAACTTCAGAAAGAGCTCGAGACCGTGAAAAGGTCTTACGAACGACAACTTCAACAAATGGAGACCACCAAAGCTGCAGGGGAGCATCATGTGGAACTAGATAAGGAAAATAATGAGCAATGGATTTTACAACTTCAGAAAGAGCTCGAAACTGTGAAAAGGTCATACGAACAACAACTTGAACAAATAGAGATCACTAAAGCAGGGCAAAAACAAATGGAACTACATAAGGAAAAGGATGAGCAGACGATTTCACAACTAAAGAAAGAGCTTGAAACCACGAAAAAGTCATTTGAACACCATCTTCAACAAATAGAGATAAACAAAGCAACAGGGCAGAAACATGTGGAACTAGATAAGGAAAAGAATGAGCAGACTATTTCACAACTTAAAAAAGAGCTTGAAACCGTGAAAAGGTCATACGAACAACAACTTGAACAGATAGAGATTGCCAAAGCAGCAAGGCAAACACAAATGGAACTACATAAGGAAAAGGATGAGCAGACTATTTCACAACTAAAGAAAGAGCTTGAAACCACAAAAAAATCATTCGAACACCAACTTCAACAAATAGAGATCAGCAGAGCAACAGGGCAGAGACATGTGGAACTAGATAAGGAAAAGAATGAACAAACTATTTCACAACTTAAAAAAGAGCTTGAAACAATGAAAAGATCATACCAACAACAACTTGAACAAATGGAGATTGCCAAAGCAACAGAGCAGAAACATGCAGAACTAGATATGGCTAGGTTGATAGAAGAGAAGGAAAAGAGTGAGCATACAATTTCAGAAATTAGGCAAGAGCTTGAAACTGTAAAAAATTCACACGAACGAGAACTTCATCAAATGGAGAATCAGGCAAGGGAACATGATGCAGAACAAGAACAAAAGCTAAAAAATGCAGAATCCTCGTTAGCTAAATCAGAAAGGAGATTACTAGAGCTAAAAAAAAATTCAGAAACCAAGTTTCAGATATGGAATAGAAAGGAACAAGCTTATCAAAGTTATATAGATATACAATTCCAGTTAGTAAAGGTAATTTCATCCTTAATCTCATGACTTGTTATTCATAACATCCAAGAGTGAGCTTCATTATTCTCCTAGGAGTTGAGGTCATCTTCTCGTTCCATCAAACATGAAGTTGTAATAACACAAAAGGGATCGCGTGATGAAATCATCAGTTTTGGTAAGAATGATTTTTTTGCACTAAATTTTAATAGAAATTTTTAACTTAAACTCTTTTAAGTATAAACTTTTTATTCATTCTACTATGCAGGAAGACAGCTCAAAGTATTGACTGATGCTGTAGAGAATTACCATTCTGTTGTTGCAGAAAACAGGAAATTGTACAATGAAGTTCAGGAACTAAAAGGTACCCAATTAGCATTGAAGTTATAGCTTTTCATGCTATTTTTTTTCACATAACTCTTGCTTCATGTGCAGGAAATATAAGAGTTTATTGTCGAATAAGGCCATTTCTGCCTGGGGAGAACAATAAACACACTATTATCGATCATATTGGTGACGATGGAGAAGTTGCAGTCTCAAATCCCTCCAAATCTGGAAAAGATGGACAAAAGATGTTCAAGTTCAACAAGGCATATGGTCAAACTGCTACTCAAGGTCTTTTAGTTCAGAAACTCACATGAAAATTTTTCCTTTGAGAGAACAATAGATATGAAATTTATACCTTCGGTATGATTTGTGCCAGAGCAAGTTTACTTGGATACTCAACCATTAGTTCGATCAGTTCTTGATGGCTTCAACGTATGTATTTTTGCATATGGTCAGACTGGATCAGGAAAAACCTATACCATGGTCAGCATACTTTGTACTGATTGGTTACATTTGTATGAATGTTGTGCTGATTATACATCTTTGTTCAGACTGGACCAGATATAGCAACTGAAAAGGAATGGGGCGTCAATTATCGAGCTTTAAATGACCTATTTCAGATATCACTCAAAAGGAAAGATACTTACTTGTATGAAGTTGGTGTTCAGATGGTTGAAATATATAATGAACAAGTCCGTGATTTACTTGCAACTGGTGGCTCACAAAAGAAATATCCTTTTCCTTCTAAAGCATATTCATGTTTTATTTATCAGATCACTTCATCAGATTTTAGTTGCTAACTAAATGTTGAATTGTTCACTCTTTAACTTTTCTCACGCTTGGAGTATTGACTACTTCCCATCCTACTGGGCTTGCTGTCCCTGATGCATGTATGCTTCCTGTTAAATCTACTTCTGATGTTATGGACGTGATGCAAACAGGACACAGTAATAGGGCTGTGAGTTCTACATCACTCAACGAAAGAAGTAGCCGATCACACAGGTTTTTTTTAATTGCTTATTATCCTGAAAAGAATTTGTAGGTTTAGACAATTTAACATTGATTGTCTAGGTCCAACACAACCCTCAAACCGTTTTTTCTTTGGTCTTGGCAGCTAATTGACAGTTTGATCAATATACTTTTTGTGCATATGCAATAGGCCTTTCTTCTTTATTGTGTGTGTATGCGCCTATGTGAGTTTCAACTTTGCATCACCATTGTTTTACAGCGTTGTGACAATTCATGTCCGAGGTACAGATCTGAAAACTGGAGCGACTTCACGAGGGTCTCTACATCTGGTAGATCTTGCTGGAAGCGAGAGAGTTGATCGATCTGAAGTAACTGGAGATAGACTCAAGGAAGCACAACACATCAATAAATCTTTGGCAGCACTTGGAGATGTAGTTTTTGCTCTCTCGCAAAAAAGTGCTCATGTACCTTACCGCAATAGCAAACTAACTCAAGTATTGCAAAGTTCTTTAGGTACTTATTCTCTATTAAAATTAGTTGGTACTTATAAGTTTTACATGTTCTTTAATTGTAGAATTGCGTCCTTTCATGATGCAGGTGGGCATGCTAAGACACTGATGTTTATTCAGATAAATCCAGAAATAGCATCTTTTACAGAGAGTTTAAGCACCTTAAAATTTGCTGAAAGAGTGTCAGGAGTGGAGCTGGGTGCTGCAAAGAGTCAGAAGGAAGGAAAAGACATCAGAGATTTGATGGAGCAGGTTGCATCTCTCAAAGATACTATTGCAAGGAAGGATGAAGAAATTGAACAGCTTCAACAGATAAAAGGCAGTGTTTCGAAACATGGTAATGTTAGCCCATTGAGGCATTCATCGTCTCCTAGAATTTCAGTTCTCGGTGAGGATCCCGACCAGATGGAAAATCTAGATGGAGAGGTAGCGAATCAAAATTCTGCAGAACTCGAGCTTTTAGGCTATGATGATGGAGATTCAGAGGAAAGATTAAGTGATATATCAGAAACTGATCAAACTGATGGTTCTGTTGGCAGTTCGGATAATCCCTTGCTGGAACAAGTGAAATCATCAGAAACTACCAAAGAGAAAATGTTAGTATTTGAATTTGCATATTCTTCAAATTAATTAGCTACCAAGCATGTGCACACTATTATGAAACTGATTCCTATTCCTTTTCTTCTTCCTGAAACAAAACTGAACTCTGTCCATAGCATCATAATTAAGTAGAACGGATCAGAAAATGCAGTGGTAGAATCATCCTTATTCAAGGTGCATTTCATATACTAAGTACTCTTCTGCTTTTGCCAAACAAAAAACTAGTTAGTCGTCTTAGAATTCAAATGAATTTTCATTTTGAACATAAGGAGTCACAGTCCTTCGTGGGAAAATTGTAGTATTTTTCTAGCAATGTGAGATGATAATCAATGCTTACTTTTTTTCTACTTCAACTTTTTGTGTTTTTTCAGTGTTTAACAGTTCCAGCTGATCTTCTACAGGCCCAAAATTTCATCACGAGTGTCTAAACCATTGGGACTGAAGACAATACAAACCACAGCCACACCCAAAACAAGGCTAAAAGAGACGTTGAAGTCTCCAAGTAAGTCTCATACTATAGATCTACTGCAAATTAAATCTCTCTAACCTAAAGGTAGACTTTTACACATCTGTTTAGGTTGGTTCTTGATCAGAATCTCAGAATCCTGCACTGATTAATTAATTCTTTCTACAGTAAAATGCATAAAATAGAACGAATTAGCTAATTCTAATTTTCTTTTTTTTTTTTCTTTTTCCTTTTTTTAGCAGCGTCAAGTGTAAAGAGATCTACAGGTCAAACAACTTTGTCTTCACCCAGGCCTTCAAGGCTTCAAGTAAAAGCACCAACTAAGTGATCCAAACCTTCAGTGAAGTGCAAGTAGATCTACTAGGCCCAGCTAGTGTTCATAGAATTGTAAGACTATCGATGGCAACTAATGCCTGGCAAGATGACTGAAGTTCAAGTTGGTGAGCTGTTGTTAATAGTTTAATTTAGCACACTGTTTTTTTTTATACTGGTTCAATTTTGTTAGTCTAATTACTGTATAGGTTAGTTTTGGCACAACTGCCCCAATGAAACCATACTTGTATGTTAAAATCTATAATTATATACCATTACTTTTTGAGAGTTTTTAGGCTGGAAAGATGCACCTGTCTCGTCAAGCTTCAGTTTTAGCACACTGTCTAATCATGGGTGAGTAGTATGATAACCAAAAATTAGATATTTCAATAGACATTGTCGTGTGAAAAAGATAATAACAAAAGGCAGAAATGAACAATACAGAAGATAAAGGTGTCTGAGTATTCTGGAGTAAAACAGAAACAAATTGTTGGAAAAAATTGAACAAAGATATGCTCTGTGGTAACTAGATACAATGTTACACCCCCACAATTTGAAATGAAGGAATGGTTACAGAATTAGGGAGAGTGGAAGATTCACTAGTCATCCTCTTTTCCTATTGAAGTGGTTAAATATATGGCTCCACTGAGATATTTAGATTGTTCTTGAATGATCGTATTGGCCTTCTATTCAAGCAAACGATTTAAATTGTGTGGCTGATCCAAGATGCACACGAATCTGTTTTAGTAAATACTTTTTTTTAGCATTTATTGAATGGTAGTCTGTTCTATGAAAATAAAATTACATTAACGTTTTACACTAATCATAATTCATAAATGAAGTCACTGGGTACATCCAAAACAAGTATATTATTTTAGTCAATGAGGAAAAGAGTAAATATTAAGTTAGAATCTTATGGTAAATATTGAAAGCAAAAGGTTTTAAATTTAGTATAGTAAAAGATAGAATATATTAGCTTTAAGTTTAATATTAATAAAAGCAATATGATTGAGACACAAGGATTAGAATCACAGAGGAAGAAGAAGATTACTAAATTTACCCCAATGAAATAAGAGAATGCATATAATTGAACCATTTAATAGCTTGTTTTCTTCTCTTCCACGTTCCTATCCAAATAAAGAGAGACGTCTTCTTTCTTTTAACTTCTCTAATCCACTCCCTTGTCTCTCGGTCCAT
>JBBMJZ010404955.1:0-12948 GCA_037833815.1 Zingiber zerumbet
AAGATCTGAAGGGCGAGATGAAGGAGTTTCTGATTAGGAGTTGCGAAGAAGCCACAGAGGAATACGTCAGGGACATGCTGTTGGAGAAATTTCCTCTGCCGAAGACGTACGAGCTATTTTTAGAATGCGTGAAAGAAGAAGCTGCTCGTAAACCTATCTCTGTGATTGTAGTTTCCGATAGCTCTTCCGCGCAGTGATTTTATTTTGGGTTTACATTATGAGTGTGCTTGTTCTGCGCTATGAATAAAAATATGCTTTATGCTACCATTCATCCCTTATTTTTTATTTTAAAATTGAGTTTTAAGATATATATTAATCTGACTAAAAATCCAAAACTAATATTCTACTTGAAGTAAACAATCAAATTAATCTCAGTACCTAAAATTATTATTTATGAGAAAATATTTCAAGTAGAGAATGAACTTTTTAGAATTACTGTACTTAAGATAAGTTTCTTAACCACAGTATGATCTCCCGTATATTTTGGTTTGCCATTGCAAACTAGGTGAACAATTAAGATTTAATCTAGTCAATTAAGAGTAGAGCATGCAAAATAAAAAAAAAACAATGCATGCATATCTCGTGTATTTTGGTTTTCATATTCTTGAAAAAAATTTATAATAAAAAATAAAAAAAATTTACAATAAAAAAAATGAAGATATATATTCATAAAGAATTTAATCAATGCATGCATGTCTCTTGAAAATATATATCATCTTGAACATGCAATTAATTATTAATAGAGAGATAATTTTTTAAAATTAAATATTAAAATAATGCATGTCCAGTGTATTTTGGTGTTCATATTCTTGAAAAAATTTTATAATAAAAAATGAAAAAAATTTACAATAAAAAATAAGATATGTATTCATAAAGCATTTAATCAACGCATGCATTTAATCAATGCATACATGTCTCTTGAAAATATATATCATCTTGAAAATATAATTAATCATTAATAAAGAAATAATTTTTAAAAATTATATATTAAAATAAGTGGGAAAGGGTATAATTGACTTATAAAATATGATATTACTTATATATCCTTAATAATAACCCTTAAAATTACTAAAAAGTCCATTCTAGCTGGCCAGATTCTGGCCATTTAGTATTGTCCAAAAAAAATAGAAAATTTTCCCTTATTTAATTTCATTTTGTGTCAAAAGGCTAATAAGTAATCCCTAGGGCCATTAAATAGATGATTTCCAAAACATTGGAACTGTTGCCTAAAAATTAGGTTCATTCGAACCATAACCACCTGGCAATATCAAGATCGGAATTAGGGCATCTCCAATTGAGTTTTTTTTTCATGATTATAATATATCACATCAATAATATAAAAGCTTATTCAAATATCTTCAATAGTTAAAACTCTAAATGAGCTTTTTTATGATCTTATTCATAGTATAAATTGCATGACTTTATGCAAATTTTATCAAATTCAAGATAAAAAAATAGGTTTATGTTTTCACTACTGCTCTTAAGCTACAAATTTCAAACCTCATCTCTATAATAATTTAAGACTTTTTATTCAGCTTTTTAGATTTTACAAAACTCTCATAAACCTTGCATTGGTGATACCCTTAGTAGAGTTTGCAATAAGTACAAAATAGCAAGATGGACATTACCAGATGTTGAGAATGAGGATCTAGATCGAATTAGAAAATTAAAGACCCTTTAAAGTGATGTTGAATTGCTTGCTATTCAGGAATAAGCTTATGACATGAATGTTGAGACGTTTCTATATATCCACTCTGCCACCAAGAATCAAATCTTTTTGGTGTATGATAATGTACATTTTCGAAATAACCCAAAGGATCATTCATCTTTTACAACAATAATGTTTAAGTCGAATCAGATCAGTCAGCTTAACCCTGGAAAAGACATTGCTCAGAACTCTCTCTAGAGGTGTTCTCAGATTGGACAATAACCAATCCTTGTTCATGATCCCTTCCGGATGCTGCTTCTGTTTACTGGCGCCATTTCTCCATGGTCCGGATCAATCTGGCACTGGCTTTAGCCCCAAAGAGATAGTTGATGTAGTCTCTACATAGAAGAGTCAGTTCTTCACCTTTAGTTATGAGTACATACTGCATTCCAAGAAGAACATATGTCAGTACATATTGTTGAGGGATTTTAAAAAAATCATCACAAATTAACAGAGGAGCAAGACAAGTAATGTCTACCAGGAATATAACGCCAATAGTTGCCAAAATCACTTGAAGGAGTTCTGCGTATTGAGCCGAAAATCCTTCGCCCTCTGGCTCACCTGAACCATCACCACCGCCCCTAAAAGAATTTCCACCACCACCATTTCCACTGAACTGTTTTTTCTTGGTATACTCCCTCAACAAGCCCTGCACTGTTAACTCTCTTCTAAACTTCCCCGGAGTTTTCTTTAGTAGTTCCTAGGAAAAAGGCAAATCCAAAATCATGTCAGGTAAATTAGAATCGGCGAATAAATTGATTAGATTACTAAAAGAAAGATAGAAGGAAAAAAAAAATTTGACTCAGTTTACTTTAAAATACTAGATACTTGTTACATTCAGATGCACGATTAAAAATAAAAGCTACCTCGTTGTCACTCATAGAGTCTCCTTTTTTTCCAAAAACAAGTACTGAAGCACTTCTTTTGTTCTTCGAGGTATTATATATTAATCTTGGGTGCAACTTATGTTGCAGAAATTTGCATGAAGCAGAAGCATGCAGATGTGAAGCTTTCAAATATGAATATCCCGAAGCTGAGTTTCCAACATTTTTAATATTTGGCTGGATCAGGATGATCCCTCCAGCTGGATATAAAATAGACTGAACAGCACTCATCCCCTTAATCAGACAAGTTCTCTGTTCTGAGCAATATCTTGAATCTACAAGTTAACAGAGGCAGGCTTTGTTGCTGCAGTAGTGAAACTCAGGTTTAACATTTGAGCATGAAAGAATTATGAAATGCACATCCATAGAATATTTTCAGAATCTAGATAGTATCAAATCAGCAAAAGATAAAACAGTATCTAGTAGGGAAAAAATAGATAAACAATGAACAAAAATACTCAATAGTGGAGTTTTCCATTGCACCCCAGATATATAAAGTAGCTGAAATACAGTCTATGTGCACACTGAGGCTAAGACATATATATCCCTACATCTAACCCAAAACCATCCTATTAGTCTCAAGTAGTAACTGGTTTAAGTTCACTGTATTTCTACACTGAATCAAATAATACACAGTAATTACATGCTTCCGAGTACCTAAATTTGGTGCCCAATCTACATTGTTTGTGGATGCTTTGCTAGTCTTAGATAAAGGTTAACAGCTTCCATGTTTCTCTGCCTTATTCTTGCTTCATTCTGTTTACTAGTCTAGACAAAATCTTCCTAGACCTCTTGAACATTGTGATTAAATATATATAAATGCATATCCTCATTTAAAACACATCAATTGTGTCCATCAAATCATAAACTACAGTTAAATATTGTAACATAAGTTTTCAGGTGTTAAAGTACAGAGCTCATATGGTCAAAATCAGAAGGGATATGTTAACACACGAAACTTAGTAAATATAGCAAATGCGGATGTAGTAGTGTTCGCAATCCAGATGAACACAACTTGATTTTCGAAGATATGGCACCAAAGTTTTTGCAACTAGTCGTCTTTCATATCAAGCCAATCTATTCAATATCTCTCTCTGTTTATAAATAGATCATTGCCAATATATATATCTACACACACATAAGGTAGCTAGATCATTGCCAATATTTATCTTACTATTTAGAGAGATAGATCATTGCCAATCTCTCTCTCTCTCTCTCTCTATATATATATATATAGAGAGAGAGATGGAAATGGACATCAAATGCTTTTACCTTAACCACTTAGTAGGACGGTCAATATTGACTCTATCTTCATTGTCTGCATTCAATGCCAATGGCATCGACACAATTAAAGAGTGGAAGAGGAAAACAATTTTGATGTTACAGGAAGAGGGAAGAGGAAAAAACATCGACAAGGCAAGACCTCAATCACAGTCAACAATGAGCTCTAATGCAACAAGGAGTTCTTAATCACTGCAGGGCAGTTGACTCTGTCTACAAATCAATGTCATATCTTATGATACAAATCATCAATTATACAATTTTTATAACTACGAGTAAAGAACAACTTATTTGTAGCTAGAGAAACTCCCTATGAACAGATGATCCTATGGGATTTGAGGCAATGTGAGATAAGTTTATGTGCCTAGACTGAGGATCTCGTATGGTTGGGAGCCTCAATTGGTGATTTCATGAGAGAAAAAAAGGAAAACTTCAAAGAGAAATTTTATTATTAATTAAATTATGGAATCAATGAAATAATAAGACGGAGAATCTTTGACGCCCACTGTTCGGACAAACTAAACATTTTATTGGATGCTATGCATACTCTCCCACTTTCCTCTTTCCAAATGAATAATAAATAAAGTAGGCAAGTATAATCCCTAACTAGGTTCACAATCATATAAGACTGCAGAACATTCAAGTTTCCCATTTCCTAGTAAATACTAAACATTCCAGGTAATCATAACTCCGAACACGGTTCCTTGTAATACAGGATTACTATTCAAAAGCCTTCTCCCCAACACTTCCTACGATATATCCTTAGATCACAAACAACGAATCCGCAGCCTTATCTTGCCCGCCGAGGATCATCGCCACATAGGCCACAAAAGTAATCACCGAAAGAGGAGAAAACAATGACCGGAAGAGGAGGAGTACCTGTTCTGAGGGTTTGGTCCGAAGAAGAAGGTTGCTTGCAGACGCCGCATTAGGGTTTAGGCCCAGATCGTCAGTCCTACCAGCAACTTGCCGCAGCGTCCCGAAGCTTTTCGCCGGTTCGATTGAGTTCCGTGTCGATTCTGCAGGTCGGCTCGGGTATCTGTTTATTTTAATGGGATAGATTTGAACCTAAACACGTTGTATTTTTATTGATATATATATATTTTTAAAAAATAATATTTAATAATATCTAAATAATTAATTATTTAATTAATTATATGATATTGTTTAGTGATAGAAACTACAATGAATTTGTTCAAAATGTTTAAATTGGATTCATCTAGCAAAAATATTCTTCATTTTGAAAAAAAAAAATAATATAAACAACACTGTGTGCATTCTACTTTTAACTGTCAGACAGCAGATGGAGATAGTTCTAGAAGTTCTACGGCCATTTGTGGGTGGCAACGTGCAACAGATTGAGTCTTGACTAGTTTTACTACTCTTTTATTTTCAGCTGGAAGTTGACTTGGATATATGATAGTGGTTGAGTTGTCTGCATGTTTAATTCGTTGATCTAGTTCTTGCAATTTTAGATCATTATTCCATTGAACTGGCCTTCAATTCCAGCAGATGTTTCGGAAAATTTTGAAATATTTCTCATCTCTTTTAATCCCTTTTTACTCTGAAGAAATGTTTGTTGGTTCGTGGATGGAATTGCAGCGACTCGAGCGGCGGCAGTCCTTATCCACCGAATTGGCGTCTTCAATTGTTGCTGACAGCGGTCTCTGCCATTGCTGATTCGAGTCTCCTCGTGTAGGGTTTGTGGCTTTCTTCTTCTTCCTCCTTTTTTTTTTTTTGTTCCTTCCTCATTTCACATTCTTTCCTGTTCCAAGGTTGGTTCTTGGGCCTCTGCGTGTTTAATTGACTAGAAAAGGTTAAAGTTTTGGGTTTAAATTTTCAAACTCTACAGATTGCCGTGCCTGGGAAACAAAGTTGTATCTCGTTTTGATCGGATCAATATGGAATAAGCTGCTGTTGGTTTCAAAGTTGCATAGGATTCTCTGGACCTTAGAGCGACGAGGTACTTGTCAGATGAAGCGGAGGACTTCCTTGTCTTTTCCTCTCTTCGTCCGAAAACTTGATCGGCACTGTTTGTTGGATTTAATTTGTTAGGGTTTCGAGTCATGAATTGTCTTTTTATCCTCCTTTTCTTGCGGGAAACGTGCGTTGGCTCCCCAGATGTTGAATGCAGATTAGCTGTTCTATTTTTTGCCTCCTTGAGAATATAAATCTTCCTTTTAATCCTTGCAGATTTCTCGGTGTTATGCTACACAGCTTCAGGGTTTGATCCATCTTCTAAGAGCAATATCTGTCATCCTTCTTTCTCCTGAGATATCAGTGAGTTGCTGAAACATCATCAAATTCTTTCTTTCTCGATAAATCATTTGTTCTGCAGAGGACTTTGTATTGAACAATTTGTTGTAAAGGAAAGTTTCATTATTAATTCTGGTTTTTCCTTAGGTTTTTGAATTTTGGCTTGAGTTCCCTTCATTGCATTTTGACAGTTTGATAAAGGTATAAACTTGACTGTTTGGTAAATTAGTTCTTGGTCCACTAATGCATGTTTATTCTTCCATCTTGAGGTGTTGGAGTTAGCTTGGCCTTTTTTTTTTTTTTACTGTGTATCTCAGGGCTTTGCTAACTTGATTTCTGTCTTCTTTTACATGTCAAGAATGATGAAGCTGACATCTAGAAAGGATTATTGGAAGTCCAAGGTACAACTTCGGTCGGGCAGGAAATCCCCCATTCCTTTCTGCGTCTTCCCAAAACTTGAGTCAACAAGCACCTCATCAGGAAGTGCTCCGGTTTATCTGAATGTGTATGACTTGACACCGATCAATGGCTACATGTACTGGTTAGGTCTTGGGATATATCACACTGGAGTTGAAGGTGCTGTAAGTTGTCATTGTTTGTTTAGCTAGAGTTTGCATTACAATCTGCCATTTCCATATGATGTTTCATTTGAACAATGTTATCATTCACTATTTAGTCCTGCCACTTGATAGCTACCAGTGATTCAGAATCTTTCAGTGTTGCAGTATCTTCTGTATTTGGATTATTTTGATCGTCCGTGTCATCCTTCATATTGCAGTACACGGAATTGAATATGCATATGGAGCACATGATTATTCGACAAGTGGTGTTTTTGAAGTTGAGCCCCATCAGTGCCCAGGTTTTAGGTTTAGGAAATCCATATTCATGGGCACAACTCAGTTAAATCCACGACAAATTACAGAGTTTGTGGAGCTAGAATCTCAAAATTATAATGGCGATGCTTACCATCTAATTGTGAAGAACTGCAACCACTTCTGCAAGGACATCATCTTTAAGTTGACTGGTAATTCAATTCCAAAGTGGGTAAACCGGCTTGCTAATATCGGTAAGCATTTTTCTCAATTAGCTCACTTCTCCAAGACTTTTCCTTGAGTTTCTATATTTTCAGAATGTCGAATCAAGTGATGGCAAACATAGTACAAATAATGGGAAAACAATTTTTTCCCCATCAGTTCTGTTGCTTATGTAATAACTTCCATTATTAGTAGCATTAGTTACTAGTTAATTGCAATCAAATGCAACAACGTAGATCTATCAGATTGTAGCTTCACTTTGAATGAGAGAACATTAGATTGTTGATCTGCTGTTACATGAGAAAAGCAGTTTCAAAATGGTGCAGTACCAAGGCACAAAAGTTTGATTTCTTTGGATCAAGGTTCATTGTTTCTATCATTTACGAACACTTATCACGAATCAACAGCTGCAATACCAATTCTCTTCCCGAGCAGTCTAAAATGGCCTAATCTCTTTGATACAAGCCACACTAATTGACTCATTTGGGAAAACAACGGGCTTAGGCCAACTGTATACATGGCATGTTACGTGAGATACTTAAGTGTTGGAACAATAGTAAAAAGCATTACGCTTATTTTATACATTGTTTAATTCAGTACTTTTTCTGATTTCAACTTTTCCTCTCGTTTTGTTTCTGGCTGTAACAAGATCACGTACTTTGCGAGTTATCCGATTGCCGAATGTCTGACATTACCTTAACACTATGTTCAGTATTTCGGGATGAAAACATAATGAAGTTAGACCTTACATGCAACCATAGAATGTTGAGTGCATTACATAAGATATGCTTATGTAGAACAAGCTGATTCTTAACCCTTCTATGACTAATCGATCGTAAAGATATACTTAGATTTACTCTTATCATGCAGGTTCCTGCTGCAATTGCATCCTTCCAGAGTCTCTTAAGGTGACAGCCATTCATCAGGACCCTGATTCACAAACCAATGATGCCGGGAGGAGGCTTAGAACTACTTTCAGTTGCTTATCCTCAATATCCTCACGCCCACAGCATTGGTTTACATCTTCAATTTTTTTGCCTTCTTCACTAGCAGGGAGTTTCTTCACATGGGAGTTTCAATGGCCCACTGCCAAAGCTTTGAAGGATCACAACAATCAAGCTTGCGATCGTATAGATAAAAAATCAATAATTCCTATTTCGGAATCTCTCTCTGGGGAAAGTATCCATCAAGATGAGCTTAGTAAGAAAAATGGCTAACAGAAGTTTAATCCTATCTTTCCACTCAGTGCAGATACGAATTCCATGACTATGAAGCTCATGGTGAAGCATCTTTCAACACCAAAATGTAGTGTTGTGTATTGTCTTATTCACCTTTGAGCAATGAGCCCTGTATATACACGTTCTTCTGAGTTAAAATGAAAATGGGTATGCGAAGTATTGGCATGAGAATCTCATGACATGGAAATTACATAGTTATCAGATAGTTAATGGCTAACATTCCCCTTAAATTGGAGCTATCTTGAACATGATCAATTTGCACTCCAAGAATCGCATGGGGTCTTTGTTGTGGTGACATTATGAACAGAACAACCACTGTCTTTGGTATGTGACATTGTGAAAAGAACAACCACTTAGCTTTTTTGATGGTATGTGCAATAGGTGTATGATCAGGATTTTTTTATGACAATCATTGTTTTTTTATGAAACATATCATTTTGTATTATCTATTTATCTCTATATATGACACTTTGATTTGCATGGTAGAGAGGGGTGGAGTTAGGAGAGTCCCTCCCATGTCGAATAGTAATGATTAAAGTCAAATAATTCTCAATAGGTATGAGTAGCAACTTAATACTTTTCTTTAATTCTCAAGTCTAAGCATTTGAGATAATAAATAAAAGGGTAGACCAGTGCCCCAAGCTCTCGTCAATATGAGATCTTTGGGAAGGATCTAATATATACAATCTTATTTTATTTTACAAGAGGTTGTTTCAATATTTAAACTCGTGATCGATTATATAATAACAATTTTATCATTGCGTCAAAGCTCCCTTTCACTTGAGATAATAAATAGATATATTAAAATTTTATTTACTTTATTTTATCATGTGAAAAGTCACTAGTTGCATTACAGAAGCGAGTTTTTTACTCAGAGTTCCTTAAGCTCTTTAATTTGAGTTCTCTAAATTCTCCACTTCAAGCTCCCTAAGCTCTTCTCTTCGATGCTCTCAGGGCTATAAACTAGTCAAGCCAAGCTAATGTGGGGTTTTGGAGAATGATCAATTATATGCAGCTTTATCTTATTTTACAAGAAGTTATTTTTAAGACTTGAACTGATGACATTCATACGATAATAATTTTATCATTGTGCCAAAGCTCCCCTTCACTTGAGATAACAACTAGATGAATTAAAAATTTATTTACTTTATTTTATTATGTGAAAATTCACTAGTTGCATTAAGTTTTTTGAGCTCCTTGTGCTCTTCAATTTCAGTTCTCTAAGTTCTCCGCTTCAAGTTCCCTAAGCTTTCTCTTTGATGCTTTTAGGGTTGTAATTAAGTCAAGCCGAGGTAAGTTTTATGGTGTTCAAACTTTTTTTTATACGGTGACTGAGCCAAGTGGAGCCGAGCCTAAAATGAACCAAATCGTTAAAATGATTGTTCAAGTTTAACTTGATTTTTTTTTATGAGCTTGAGCTTGGTTCGTTCAGATGTTATCGAACTCTCAATTTATGTTTGTTTATTTGAACTTTTACATTTTAACTTTGTTTAATTAATTATTAAGCTTAATAATATAAATTTATCTGTTCATTTTGATTTTTTTTTTCATTTATTTAGCAAGTTGATGGGAGTTTTATTGATGAACATCTCCCATAAATATTGTTTATGAACATATTCACAAATATTATTTATAAACGTTAACGAGCTGAGTACATATGTGTTCGAACTTATTCGTTGGTTAAACTAGTTGTTCAAAAAAAGGTAGATCTGCTACCTTAATGGTCACCCTAGTGTCAGCCCTATGGATATGATTTGTATATTATATGAACATAAATAAACTATTACCAAATCGAAGACCCAGATTATTTACAAATATTCAGTTCATTTATGACCCTAATGCTCTGAGTTTCCTATGCCAAATTTGATTTTTTTTTTTTTAGCTCCTTATTCTGCTTCTAGCTACGAGCCACAATTAGATATGACTTACAATCGTTATCCGACACCTTCACTATACCATCACTCCAGTTCATGTTTTCTATAACTCATTGCTAGGTAAAGTTTAGGGTTTAGGCTCCTCTCTCGCTTATAAATATTCTAATTAAGTATATAATAGTCTAGGTAGCGCTCTCTCTCAAATATATTTTATCAATGACTTTTGCTTCTAAAATACAATCATGACTTAAGCATCGGATAAGTTTTCCAAACAACTCCAACATCCTCCGGTGTGTGTTTGACTATACCTCTCGGCTTACCTCAATATCTAGCACCTCCATGATAAGATTTAGACAACATTATAATAATTACTTTATTATTATTTATTATTCTAGACGATCGATCTGATGTTATTAAAATTTTCTATCGACCATTAGGATAAATTAAAAAGTACACATAATGATCCACCCAAAAGTCCAACATCTATTAATTATCCTTGTATTTAAAGGAAACAAAAAAAATTCCAATAAAAAGACCATTCCTCTCCTATTTGTTCCCCACATTGACTTTGACAATGAAGTGCATCAATTGAAGGTTGAATTTTCGTTGTTTCTCAGTGATTTCCTCTCATCAGTCCAATTATGAGTGCGACAAGGTTTTTGGAGGATCCCAATCATGCATACCATGGGATTTGACCACCACTCCCTCCATCAACCTCACTCACAAATTAGCCCCACAGGGTTATCTCGGCTGGTAAAGATGTAGAAGTTTACCAATAAGAACATGGGTCCGAGTCCGTAGGACAACGGAGATTTATTCTCTATCCCTGTGCAAGAAGTCTCGGCCCACTGCGTACTTGCCACCGAGTTACCGTGATTTACCTCCCTCGTGATGACCCTGGGCAGGGTGCGGCGAGGGCCCTGAGGGCGAGGGTTTCGCTTTTTGCCAACCTCACTCACAAATTAAATCACAACAAAGAACTTGGTTTAACTAGCAATTAACATTAATTAAACACCAAAAGCAAAATTAAAATTTTAGAACACAAACAAAATAAATTAGCAAAGAAAATTATTCAACAACTTGCTTTAAATATACTAGAGGTGAATAATGCCAAAAAAGAACTCATTCTTAATTTTTCTTAAAAAAAATAGTTTCAATATTTACTAGTCCAAGTTTAGTCCACAAGTCAAAGCAAATTGCAATTTGGCATCCAACAAAATCCAATGAACTGCCAAGTCTGCATATGCAAACAAATCTCCAAGATGCTTGATGTTGAAAACATTTATCAATTCTACTTTTGCACATGTTTTTTTTTATATATACAGAGATTTTATGTGGTTCTCAAGTAGATCTTTAGTTTCAGTTACTGGTGCCTGAAAGCTTAAATTTGGTGGCACTCAAATTAGGTCCGAGTTGTGTTAATATTCTTTAAACTGCTAAATTTCAAAGTTACAAAAATGTATTCCTTGAATATATATAGAGTTGCAGATGTTCACTATAAGAAAACTATTAAATAGTTACGGAATTAATGATGGCTAAATTAATATTTCATCACTAATTAGTGATCGATAAAATTTCAATGGCTAATTTAACATGTGATATCAATTCGGTATATATCTAATTAAAAATTTACTGGCGTGTTGAAGTTCGAAGTTTATTTCTTGTAAACTTCTTCACGCAGGTGCAGGTGGCAGCGTGGCCGCCAATTACCTGTCCTGCTGTCTTTGCCTGTGAGTCAAGAGGCAGGAAAAATGAGGTTGGAATTGGATGAATGAAGCAGCAGCCGTAGCTATATATACTGTTTGATGGGGACGAGCCATGGAGCTAGCATTAGGTCACGCATTTTTTAGACCATACATCTAAAATTAAAGGTTCTTTTTTTTCCTGGGTAACGTAATTCAGCTGATTAATTTTAAGGACAGACAAATTTTTATTAAAAGTTATTTATTAGATAAATTCAAAATATAATTTATATTTTATAGTAAAAGGTGGAATCTACCTTCGAGTGATCTTCCGAAGTCAGTCATTGCTGGGAGAATTATTCGTTCAGCCCCCTATTCATTATAGTAAATCCTATCCCACAGTAGTCGATTGAAGCCGCAAATATAATTTATATTTGAAAGTTAAGTTTTATAAAATTTGTCTCGTTTAAAATTTAAATTCTCATTTTCTTATTATTCTTTTGAGTTTTTTTTTACTAAAGCACCAACACCAATAATAGTCTTTTCTACCTCAATTAATTTTGTTTTTGTTAAACCTCCAAATTAAACATTATTCACTTATGCGCACTGAATGTTACAATATGATTTATGAATTCGGTATCTAATTTTTTTATTTTAATGTTACCTACAATATAATTTAATAATAAATTTAAATTTAGACATTTATGCACAGAAAAATCTAAGTAGATCTTCTAATCCCCTTTTTATAGACTAGGGATGGACTACTCATAATTATGGTTAAATTGTAGCCGCGGTCCGATTGTAATTGGTTGCGATTCTTTTATGGGTTCACTGTCCCCTCTAGGTTATAGTTTGGTTCGAAGCGGGAGGTCAGAGGCCGCCCAGAGGCCACCCCTGCTCGGTACCCAGCAACTTGGCCATTTGTCCACCACTGGTGGCCTCCGGGCGCCCTTCGACCGCCTGCTCCGAACCAAACTATAACTTAGAGGGG
>JBBMJZ010404962.1:0-12948 GCA_037833815.1 Zingiber zerumbet
AAAACGACCAATACCACCTTATGTTGAAGTAATAAGAACACTTGCACTCCTTCCTAATGTTGTTGCAGTAGTTGAGCCACTTCTATGTCACATAGTTTGCTCATAGTCATATTGAGTTCGAGAGGCACTGAGAGCTGCTAAAAAGTCTTCGTCATTTGGAACTTCATCACGACCTTCAATTTCATCATAGATTCGTTCTTTAGAGCTTCGGCTATCAACAAATTCAAGTTGTCATTGTTATTTATACTTTAATGCTCTTTTGCCATCCAGTTCCCCTTTCATTGCACGATGAACTTCTTGAAAAACTTTTGGACAATTAGAAACATCCAGATATCCACCAGCAAGATGTTTTAGGCGTGTGACCCCACCGCCACGTCCAATCATATCGCAATACAAACATTGCCAATGGAATCGATTTTCTAATCAACGTGCGTGTCTGTAAGCTGGATCATGAGATTGTTGTTTTAGTGTCATTACCTATGCATTATACAAAACATATGAATAATACACATTTCCATGTAATGGTCATCATTTTATAATATCAAGGATGTATTTATCATTGTACATTTACTAATTAAGTATATAAACTATAAAAAGCAATTTCCTAAAATTTGAAACAATCTTCTAAAAATATTAATTCATCTTTCTCAATTTAGAATGATCAGAATTGCACAAGATTATAAGTATTTTATTAGGAATCATAACAGCATATAAAACTTCTAAAATAAAGGACATGTAATATTTCCTAAACATATCAAGTAAAAACATTCTAAGACAAAAATATATATGATGAAACATTCTTTAATAAAAATATATATTTATATATTCAGGAAGCAAGAATCATAAAAGTATAAAAGTTAAATATGTTAATATTCATGGATTCAAATTTCAAATTAATTCTAAGATAAAAAAAATATCTAATATTAGATATATAAATTAACATAAAAATGTTACTTTATATATAATAATTATACAAATTAATTAATTAATTTTAATTATTATTTGTAAAAAATATAAAATAATAAAATATCATAATATAAATTTAATTTATTAGATTTTTTGAATTTTTAAAATTTTTTAGAATATTTTTAAATGAAATTTAAAATAATAAAAAAATATTAGAATATATATCTGAATTTGTGTTATTTTTTGAATTTTTAAATGAAATTTAAAATAATATATACATATATATTAGAATATATATTTGAATTTTTATAAATTTTTAAATGAAATTTAAAATAATAATAAAAATATTAAAATATAAATCAGATTTATTATAATTTTTTAAATTTTTAAATACAATTTAAAACATTAAAAAATAATTTTTCAGAATATTAATTAAAATTTTAATTTTAAATATATTTTTTTATATATTTTATTGGGATAGTTTAATTAGAGTTTATAAAAGTCTGTTTGGAATATCACACCTACTTGGGAATTGGTTAAATTAATTAAATCTAAAATTCGATTCCTTCTGTAATCAATCGTGCGACAGAAGGAATTGATTTGATTCCTTCTGTCGCTCGATTAATTGATCGCGATAGCGCACATGCTGTCGCGGATGCGGGCCAAAATTATAGTGTGTCTGGTGCCGGTTTCGGCCGAGCGGAGGAACTGTAAAAATCGTCTGTGCCGCCCGGCACAGAACGGCATTCTTTTCCTTGCTTTTACTTAATACACATTAAACATTTTATGAGATAATATCAAAACTTAAATTCAATATTACATTTCAAATATAACTCACTAATAAGCATATGTATTGATCAAATATTAATAAAAATATTTTTAATTAAGATATTTTATATTTAAAAATATATATATATTGAAATCATATCAGCATGATACCGTACCGAAATAATATTATTTCTATCATAAACAGAAACTCCAGCATGACTTGAAATTTTAAACCTTGCTTAGCACATTAAAACAACACAAAAAAAAAAGGCTATAAAATCCAACGACAATGAAGTAAAATTTCCTTTCTTAGTTGTTCATGGATCAAGTCATATTATTGGTTATTTTTAAAACATTACGATCTAAAACAATAAATTATCTAATCAATGAAAAGTATTATTCATGATAAACCACAATCCAAAATGGTTCATACATGTGCTTGATTGTCCCCAAGTTATTGTCCTTCACATGTGAAGTGCCAATTCATCAGATATTGTAACCATGAAAGCTCTACCTGGTAACTATAGCCTAATGTCATTAAACAAAATGGCATACCAAGTGGCTGCATATTCAAACCTGGTACTAGTCCAGCAATTGAACACCATGCATTGCCAACCTATTATGTAAACTCTTCTAAAACCTGTGACCTCAATCCCCAACCTTCTCATGTGTGATGTATTACCGGTCTAGTTGGACAAGTGTATGCATCGGATGGAGAACTTGTACTATCTAATAGATGAACACAGCATGCAATAGTCATGTGGGCTACTTGAACAGTCATGACATGATTTGATGGAGAACTTGTATTTTTAGTCTATTCCATAATATCTAAAGCATTGTTTCCAACCTAAACAAGAGTGAGTGAGAGATGAAAAAAACATGATTTATACCCAAATCTGAATTTTCATGCCATCCCAATAGTTAATAAGGTGGGGTCCCATCAAGCTTAATTTGTAGTTAAGCTTTGGTGTCAGGTTGACAGATAGGTTCATTTGGTGCAAATTTATTTTGTAACTACTGTGTATTGTCACATCAACTCTCCGATGGAATGTTTGTCTTTGTCCATGAGGTTTCCCCACACCACAATAAATGTGACACAAATCCCCATTTGGGACAAGAACAACAAGTTTCGTACCCTCTCAATAGTGTAGTTATACAGATTTGAACCCGACCTTTGGTGGAAAGTGCTCCAAATAATAATTTAATATTTGTATTAAAATATCCATAAAGAATATATTTTACGATATTTTTGATATTTACAAAATAATCCTTAATGCATAAAAATTTATATTTATAAAAATTCTAGATCCATCGGTCTCTGTCAAACTGTTCAGATTATGTGGGAAAAAAAATAAGCAATAACTAAAGAAAAACTTCGTTGTGCGACTGTCCAAGGGCCACATAATTTAAAATTAGATTTAATTGAGAATGTTTATTTAAAACAATAAGTATACAAGCATTCAAAAAAGTATTAATTTGGTTATTTAATTATTTTTATTTTAATTGATATATTTTTTTAATCAATTTGCATTAAACTAAATTTAGCAAGTTCAATCAATATTTGAATTAGTCAAATGGTGATTTTTTAAATTTTGAATTAAATTAGTAAACTTAGATAAATTTTAATAATACCTACAATCAGTACCCTTTAGTAATTTTGTAGAGTCAAGAACAAAAAAAAAAAATAATATATATATATATATATATATATATATATGCAGTTAGGCCCCTTCAAGCAATTAACTAGGAATCCAAGAGTCGAATCCCAGCTGCAATGTGTTGCACGGATTTTCATCCAGTAGCATGACCTCTAAGAATGTTGGCCGCTTGGATAGACCTCTACAAGTACTTCTCGATTTATCATAATATGGAAAACTTCCGTGGGGCCGAGCAGATTAGTCGATTCAAAGAATTGGATATCTGGATTACTAAAAAAACAAATATATAGGCAAAAATAATATAATTTAAATTTAATAATATTTTGGTATTTTCTGTGATGATTATTTTCATTATTCAAAAGCTTAAAGTTGTA
Source organism: Zingiber zerumbet (assembly GCA_037833815.1). Classification (NCBI taxonomy): domain Eukaryota; kingdom Viridiplantae; phylum Streptophyta; class Magnoliopsida; order Zingiberales; family Zingiberaceae; genus Zingiber; species Zingiber zerumbet. Next base: position 3,707 of record JBBMJZ010404962.1, read on the forward strand.
GAAAGCAACAGTTAGATTAAATTGATCAGATTTATTGATCTAATTGATTCCAAGAATAATTAATTGAATCTCGTTGATTAATAAGGTAAGGTAATTTTATTAATTTAAATGTAATTTAGTGTTACATTAGCAAGGTTTATTACGCAGGGTCAAAAATATAAATAAATGTATTTGAATAGGAGAATTATATTAAGTCACTCTTATTGATATAAAAATTACTAAATTAATTTAGAATAATTAATTTTTTAACAAAGAGTACATTAAACTTTCGCCAACTCTATTTTAATATTCTTGAATTGCAGTAAATTCAAATAATTTTAATACAATTGGATTTTTAGAATTTGAGATTAATTGGGCTTAATTCAAAATCAGAAATTTAATTGGCCTAACTAATTTTGAGATTTCATTTTTTTAATGATGTATATTACAATTTAGAGAACTACAATTTTAAACAAAAAAAAAAATACTATATATAAGAACATCTACTTTATGTTGGCAGTTAAATCTCAATTGAGCACGAGTATTTATTCTTGTATGGTTTAAACAATAACATAACTAATGTACTCAGTCAACTCCAAAGAAAAGAGGAAATACGAAAGATCATACATTCTACAAAGTTAGTTTCAACAGATTAGAGAGCCCAATCATGATCAAGTTTTAGTACAAGGAAAGTCATGTCAAGTGTTAACATTGTAATTATGTTGCCATTGAAGGATGTTAATGCATGTCAGAAGTATATATATATATATATATTGCATCACTAGGATTACACAAGATACTCATAAAAAGATATCTTGGTTTCTAACTGGCTAACATTATACAAGAAGAAAAATACTATCATAGAGAGAGGTGCAGGCAAGGTATAAAAAGAGAACCTGCAGATTAGGCCTCGTGGCTGATAAGCGACCAGTTTCGGTATTTATGTTCAGCAAACAATGAATTCGTCCATCAGCACATGAAAGACAACTATCCTGCCACCACAAGAAAGTAGCACATGGTGACCCATTAAGATTTCATGCAACAGCAAGTATTCTTCAAAATAGTATATTTGGCAGTAAATAGTAGAACCATATGTCCAGCAAAATTGAAACACTTTGTAAACAATTTGAGATGTTACATAAGCTCACATAGTCCGATGTGTACAATGTAGGTATTAAAAATATTTAAACATTATAATGCAATCATTCAGACAGGCTAACAAACAATAATAACATTACACAAACATTTTTATCATGGTATGAGTCTTTCATGCTGGGAAAAAACCTGTAATGGGAGAAGGTAATTTGATATCAAGGAGTCAATAGAACCAGCATCATAAAGATCTGCTATAGCTGTACAAGCTTCTCTCCCTTCTTTACCTCCACCAAATGCCTTGTACGCAGATCCATAACCACAAATGTGTTCACCAGTTGTACAAACATAGGGGACATCAGCAATCTGTTCTGTTTGGTCCACCAAGATATCTTTCCTGCTACCAGACTGATCCTTGTACCCATCATTCAAGTTTCCGGCAAAAACTTTAAGAGCATTGCCACTAACTGAAGGCCACCCACTGGCTGTATATACATCAGTTTGTAAACCTTCACCAATCCTATGTAGCGAAATAGTGCGGAATTTAGAAGATTTTTTCCCCTCATCAAAATCATTCACAGTATCAAGAACCTTGAATGACTTGCAATCAGGCAAGCATTCATTGTGATCTTTCCTGGAGCATACAAGTAACTAAAACATAAAAACTTTTAGCATAATGCTAAAAACAAATATGAGTCAATAAATGCAGCATAAAACAAGTTAAACTAAAACAAAACAAAAATCGGATACTCAGTAATTTGCCTATTAACTATAGTTATAAACCAACTAAAATAAACTCCATCCAAAACAATTCTGCTCAGGAGTCTGCCAACTAAAAGATTAGAATACGGACGCTACACATTTTAAAGAATACATCAACTAGCTGAGCTTATATTCAGGTAATGTTAATAAAATTATTCAGTAAATATTAAAAAATTGTCGAGCAATTGTTTTATCAATATAATTCTATGAATCTTAAGAGTATCAGCATTTGTACAATTTCAGATGGACTGCAACCATGGCCACTAATTCATGGTGCAGATGTTGCTTGCTTAAGTTGAGAAGACGAAGAACAAAAATTCCACAGTTATACCATGAACATAAACAAAGGATTTAAATGACATTCTATGTCAGTCGGCATAGGAGAAACATCTTGTTCCACCTGCCAACAGACACATGGAATCTGTTCAAGATGGTTAAACTGCGATCTATGGTTGTCTAACGCCATTGCAATATCTCAAACTCTTTGGACCTCATCAACTAAGTTTCATGAGCTTTCTGAGATGACCATGTTTCTCAAGGCTTCTAATTTCAGAGATGACGAAGCTGCTAGAAGCTTCCACTGCCTAAGATGAAATTGCTCAAGGTTTCCACTGCCTGAGACAGTAAGTTGCTTGAGACTTCCACTATCAAAGATGAAGCCACTTGAGGATTCCACCATTAGAAACCAAGTTGTTTGAGGTTTACACTGCCCAAGACAAAGCCACTCAAAGCTTTCATTGTCCGAAACAAAGCCACTCAAGCTTCCCCTCTTCGAGGCGACGAAGACGCTCAACCATAGAACACAACGATGCCAACCACTATAGCATCAAACACCACCACAAGCTTCTACAACAATCACACAATGAGGTTAGAATTTTCATTTTTCTCCTCCAATCTTCTTTCTTTTCTCCTTGGATCCAATTCTTTTCTTCTCTCATTAGCACCATCAGCATTGTGTGTCAGAGTTGTCGACACAGCACTGAAACATCTTGTTCTGACCAGAAACCCAAATTCTATCTCAGAATGAGATTTTAACCCTTGATATAAACAATATGGGGAACACTACTAGTGGAATTGGATGTTACCAAGAAAATAACTAAAAAGCATTAAGTTTTCCTACAAGAATTCCAACCTGACAGTTCCAATATTACTCCTCAGTACACATACATACAATCTAGTCTTTTCTTAACTAACATTTTTAGTTAACAAAAACATGTCGGAAGGTAAAACAATTTCATATATTTTATGCAGATTTACAAAAGCACCAGAAATAATGAAAAAAAAATCAATAAAAATAAAAGATTAGGAAATGCTCACAATAAAATAAAGGCAGAGAACCTTTCAAGTAATAAAAAATGGTGGGAAAATATGCAACCACCTATTCAATGCACCACCAAACAATAGCTGACGGATTTGAGCATCACTTCCAACATTCATGTATCCAGCATCTGGACAGTACTTTGATGCCCACTTCCTGAATTTGTTTGTAGCAATCTCCTTTTGAGAAAGAGCAAGTTTTACCATCTCTGAAAGATAATGTCTGTCAACAAGCACTCCCCTGGATTCCATTTGCACTAGTAAAACACTTAAAGGTTGCCAGTATTCTAAATAGAAATCATACATTGTTCCTCTGTCTTCACTATCAAGATTCCATGGCATATCCATAAGCTTTTCTTTCAAGGAATCGAAGAGCTTTAAAGTTCTTATGGAATCTAAAGCACAATAACAAATCCATAATATCCGTTCTTCTCTCTGAAGGATATCAACAGAAGAAAGAATGACATGTTTTCCCTCTGAACCATCTTTTTTTAACTTTTTCTTACCAAATATGGATTTCATTGATTTCTTTCCCCTAATTAATGCATCAAAAGCATTTAACTCTTGCAAAGACATTATAGTTGGATCATTCAAAAGTGATTCAAGTGAATACCCTTCATCAGCTCTTCTGGTAGAATCACAAAGTCGTGCCAGATGCACGGTATCTGCATGGAACCCAGAAAGCCTGATCCCATGGTTCATTAACACATGACTGAAAAAACTATAATTATGGAAAACCTACAAAGTCAAAAATATATATATATATCAAATAATTAAGTTAGTTTCTCCTTCAGCAAAGACATAAACTCAGTAAACCAGGGAGAAAATAATAAGATGGGATGATGGGGCATTACTAATTGAAATTCAAAGAAAAAAATTCCAAATCCAAAAACAAAGGTTTCGGCTCCAAAAGCCTAAAGGCTAAAACAGATAAACAGTGCAGTAGTTCACAGTTACTTATCAATGTACCATTAACCAAAAAATTATGATTAGTAGACAGTAGATTCGAGTACAAAGCAATCCAAGATTGACATCTAGCATTCAGAAACGGTGAAATTAGTGGAAGAACCCACCTTCTTGATGGATGAGTCTTCAAAAAATGGAGCAAATTCCAGTAGTATACTCTTCCCGCCATCTAGAACATCAACCCATATACATGATTTTCCTTCATTAAAATCAGCTTCTGGACCAGAGTAGATACTAAAGCATATGATTTCCCCATGGCCAACTGGCGTCTTTGAATTTTCATCAACGTTTGTAACCTAAGAAAGAACAAATTAAGGCAATAAGATTTTATGAACAAAGAAATCGGAATAAGTAAAGAATATAAGGACGTTAAGTATCTGAAAAATCTAATTAAATCTTAAACACTATTTGCCATTATGCAGAAGACTCCTCACCAGTACACTCATGCAACCATCTATCTTTAGAGCAAAAAGTACAATCTATGTAAGGGGATTATCAAACATAAACTGAATGCCTCAAGGCATATGACCTGACACTGATACAAAACAACCTAACCAAAATGTCAAGTGATGATGCTGAAAACGAGAGATAACCTTTAGAAGATGATTTGAAACTGAACTGATCTAATGTAAACTGGATAACCTATGGGTTTAGACTGTCTTACATGGATGGAAAACTAGAGGAAAAGAAAAAAGAACATAGATTTAAAAAAAAGGTAATGGGTGAGAAAACTTTCGTGGATGGAAAGTTTGACAGATTGGCACTTTACTCATTTTAATAAAATTAAACCCCTTTTAATAAATTAATTCAATTCAATATGTTTTCTTTATTCCATAACTTAAAATTGAAACCAGATCGTCCACATGAGCAATTATGTGTAATTCCATAGCACCCAGTTTTGCAGAGTAAAAAAAGAAGAAAATTAAAAAGTGAGGGATTTTTATTTTGTTAGCCTCCCTAACTTCCATCTTCCCTCTTTCCTTGTTCTATTTTTCCCAAGTAACTAGAGTTGTGAGTCTTACTTCTCTTTCTAGTAGGAATCCATAAATGAAAGAAAGAAAAATGCAATAAACAAGGAGAAAACATTATTCACCATAAAATAATTGCTGACAATAAAACTAGTGCAACTTCAATGCACATCACAAGTTGAGGTTGAATCATGGAGTAATCCCTGTGGAGCTCCAAGTGGATCACCATCAACTTTAGCCTAGTTGTTAATTAGTTAAAGCTCAGCCCAAAGTATTGTCAAGCTTCACAACTGTTGCATTAGTGATTTGTCTTTTGAGAATTTGTTATTAAATATAAGACAAAGTTCATGCATATTCCATCATAATTATTTTTTATTAAACAACAAAATTTATATTTTTCCTCTCAACTATCTGTCTGCAGAACCACGATAAAAGAGAAATAGGAAATAATTTCAATCATAAATCATTTATTTTCTTGGCAATGAAGCCACAGTCTTTGAGAGATATGATGGAAGTGTCACTCTTGCATAAATTAAGCACACAAACCATAACATTCATATTTTAATTAGTAAACTCCCAATATATCTAGCACTAAATATTATCAAGATAGACATGTGCCAGTCGACAAACCTCTACATGACATGCATGGATAAATTTCATGTACTTTTTGGTAAGAAATTGAACCACCACTTTAGCTGTTGAGATATTATCAATGACAAGGATTTTGTCATATATACCAGCAAGTTGTTTCTTAGTTACTGCCTTACACGTAGCCCATATCTGTTTAATGGGGATACCAATCTTAGAACAGCCTTCAACATCTTGGCCACCTGCAAAAAAAATTCAGCAGGTACAGCCTTATTAGAAACATCTTGAGGCACTTCTAGACAAGGATCAATTTGAGAAACTTGAACTGGTAAAGATCTCTTGTGCCAAGTTAACTGGGATGCTTCTCTCAGGGTGTGATAAAAAGATGATGTCAATTTCTGACATTTCTGATCAGAACAGTGTTTAACAACCAAATTACTACATCATGGAAAATTGTAGGATATGAGATCCTCATCTATGAAGGCATCACTAGAAAATTCATCTTGGAATTTACCATTGTAGCCACCCCCATTTCCAACTCCACGTCTAAACTGAGCAGCTACTCTTTGAATTTTAGCATCATGGTTTTCGACTGATACACAACCCTTCACAATTTTCTGGTTATCACTCCTTGACTTTAAGCAAGGCAATTGTGATATTGAATCAACTTCTTGCCTACATTGAAGAGTAGAATGTGTCATTATATTTAGAAGTATGGTACCTTACAATAATTGATTTGCAATGGTAGCTAATAATAGTAGCATAAAGTTAAATATTTATGCAAAAATGAAAAATAATTTTACGTAGATCATGAGAATCAAAGCAGTAATGTCAAAGTCTTAAAAAGACAAGTAAAAACTAATTGGTTGAACCTTATTCAAATCAAGTAAATTTTCTGTTAAATTGAAACAGGCCAACCTAGCAATTATTTATGATTCAATTCACAAGATTGAGATGTACATTCAAACAAGTTCACCCTTGTGCTAGGGAAACAAGGAGCAGCAACCAAGTGTCACTATGGTCTTGGAAATTCATTGGTTAAAATTCTTCTATAAACATCATAATGTATCAAGTTCATTATCAAAATAATTAATCGTTATCGAGATAATAAAATTGTATTTCCCAAAAGGGAAAAGGAGACATATTGCCCATGCTTGGAGAAGTTATGCATGTAGAAGGCTTTAAATAAACTAAGAATCTATTTTCCCATTGGTTAAAATTCTACTACAAACATCATGATGTATCAAGCTCACTGTCAAAACAATTAATCCTTATCTAGATAACGAAATTGGATTTCCTGAAAAAGAATAAAAGAGACATATTGCCCCCGTGTTAGGAGAAGTTATGCACATAGGAGGCTTTAAATAAACTAAGAACTTATTTTCCCAGTGGTTAAAATTCTACTACAAATATCATAATGTATCAAGTTCACTATCAAAACAATTAATCTTTATCTAGATAACGAAATTGGACTTCCCAAAAAAGAAAAAAGGAAACATATTGCCTCCATTTTTGGAGAAGCTATGCACATAGGAGGCTTTAAATAAACTTAGATCCTATTTTCCCATTCTTCTTTATTCTATTTTCTTGAAATGCAGAAACTGTTAGGTATAACCAAAAAACTAAAACGGCAATACTCTAGTTTCTTTATGTGGTATCTCAAATTAAAAATAAAAAATTCTTAGTACAGTATTTCACCTAAGAGTGTCAGGAGAGAAAATTGTGTAGCAGATAAGTAAAATGAAAAATGATCCAGGATGAGGAATCATAAGTCTAAAAGCAGATCTTATAAAAAAAAAATCAGGCATTCAATCTAAGATTGAGTAGAGAAAGTTTGAACTTGTTAGTGTTGATAAATGATAATTATGATTGATAAGGAACACAAAATCTTCTATTTTCATAAATAGGCATAGTCCATTGCCCATAAAAGTTAACACTTAGGCAAGCCCAAATGGTATAATCAAAGAATAAAAATGAACAGGAGTTCATAACAAAGTCGTAGCAGTTGCAGGTCTGTGATGAAACCAAGTTCCAAGGATAAGAAATTAATAGAATTTTCCTTGATGTCTGCCCAAATGCCAGCTTATGATAAGATCCTTTAATGGATCTTTTCAAATAAAACCTTTAACTTTATTTCTTTTTCTAAAATAAGTTTTAGACATTTTCTTTTTTTTTCTAGAATAAGACATTTTCTTTTGAAAATGTATTTTTATTTTATTTTTAGTTTAGACCTTTTCTTTTGAAAAGATAGTTTATGTCTCTATTTAAAGAGACGTTATGTAATTTTGGAGGACAAGTAATTTCCCTTAATTAATCAATTTCATTTGATTATTGGAGGTCGATCCCCTCGAAGTGATCACCCTATCCCCTTTTCATTCTTCTTTTTTGATTTTTCCACGTGATAGGCCCCCGGGTTCCTATCATTCTTCACGCCGGCAATCGCTAGATCTAGTTTGATCTAGTGGTGTCGGACGGAATGATCCGACTTCTGGTTCAATCTCCAGCAAATACCGAGTATCTGTGGCCCGAAGAGGAAGAACGCCGGCCGGATCTGAACTCAGACGGCGTGAGATAGGAGAAGAAAGGTCGGCAGTCGGCTAAAGGAGACGTGACGACGTGTCTGCGATCCGGAGAGGAAGAGAGCCGGCCAGATCTAAGCTCAATGGGCGTCGATGCCGGCAGAGGAGAGATCGCCTGAACTGGAAACCCTAATCCCGTCGGCGTTGCTCATCCACGACGAGAAAGAACAGAGGAGGAAGAGAGGAGATCCGGGAAAGAGGGAGAAAAAGGCTAGGGTTCGGCGATTTGGGTTGGGAAGGAAATAAAAAGGAAAAGGAAAAAAGAATTTATATAAATAAATATTTCCTCTCTTAAACGGGTATCCCAAAACAAGCTTTATCCGAACCCGTTAATTCGTCCCCTCCAAAACCCGTCGTACGAGCTTCGAAAAATTCCCAGAAAATTTCTAAAAATTCTGGAAAAATTCTATAAGACTATTTCCCAAATAACCCTATTTATTAAATTTTCCGATATCTCACATTTTCCCTTACTAATAAAAATTTAGTCTCCAAATTTTACTATAACCAACAACAAACACTAGAATATAACCAAATAGTATAAATGCTGAAAGAAACTCTAGCCTACAAACCTCAAGTAAACAGATGAGGGTATCAAGCTCGGATCGTATCCTCCAGCTCCCAAGTAGCCTCCTCGTCAGAATGATACTGCCATCCGACTTTAACCAGTCAGACCGTCTTGTTTCGTAGCTGACGCTCTCTGTGGTCCAGAATCCATACCGGAACCTCCTCATAAGTAACGTTAGGCTAAATGGGAACTGATATATCTGACAGAATATGTGCCGGATCGGATACGTATCTCCTCAGCATAGATACATGGAATACATCGTGAATGCCAGCTAGACATGGTGGTAGTGCTAAACGGTAAGCTACTGCTCCAATCCTCTCCAAGATCTGGAATGACCCAATAAATCATAGAGCTAGCTTACCTCGAAGACCAAATCGCTTCACCCCTTTCGTGGGTGAAACTCTCAGAAACACATGATCACCAATG
>JBBMJZ010404988.1:0-12946 GCA_037833815.1 Zingiber zerumbet
GGAACAACTATAAATAGCTAAAGCGTGAACGAGGAAAACAAGACATTATTCAAATAAGATACATTAAAGATGTGCTACTAAAAGATAAGGAAATAAAAATTCGATAAAAGAGGTATTTTCATCAATTTTTTAATAAATGTTTAAGCAGCCAATTTAGCTTAGGAAATTTAAGTAACTCAGGTAAGTATAAAAATTTAAATTTTTATCAGAGAATTCAAATTTCAGAAGCAGAATATGTATTAAATGAGATGAAAAATGAAAAAAAATGGTTGGATCGGGTAATATTCCAATAGAGGTATAGAAGTGCTTGGAGAAACATAGCTTACCAAGCTATTTAACTTGAAAAAAATGTTGAGGAATAGAAGTTAAAGATTTTAGGTTCAATAGAGTAAAGACAGAATATATGGAATTTTAAGTTTAGTTTGTAGTAAGACATGTATTTAGATGACTAATAAATGTTCTATTTAGGCGATGTGAAATTATGATAAATACGCACATCAAATGAGGAAGATACAACAACAACTAAGTCTTTTCCCACTAGGTGGGGTCGGCACATCAAATGAGGAGATGTAGACCAAAAAATATTTGGTTAGAAACAATACAATAAGATAAAATTTATTTAAGTATAGATGATGATATAGTAGGGGATAGAGTCCAATGGTATAGAAGGATCCATATAGCCGACCCCCACCTAGTGGGATAAAGCTTGGTTGTTGTTGTAGTAAGACAAACAATTAATATAGAAGATTACGAGTTATAAATTTTAAATATTTGAGATCATTTTTACAAAAAGATAGAAGGGTTGATAAAGAAGTTATACATAGGATACAACAAGCAAATGGTTGAAATAAAGGGGGACGTTAGGTATTCTATTGTAAGGTACCTTTAAAGATGAAAGGAAAGTTTTATAAAATAATGGTTAGACTTGCTATGTTATATGGAGTTGAATATTAGACTATAAGTGAGCATACAAGAAGAATGTCAGATTTGCAGAGATGAGGATATTAAGGTGAATGTGTAGGCATACGAAGATAGGCGGATAAGAATGAGAATATTAGAGAAAAAATTAGAGTTGCGCCTATTGAGGGAAAAGTTTGAGAGATACATTTAAGATAGTATAAACATGTCAAAGGTGACTAATGAATGCCCTAGTTAGGCGATGTGAGACCTGACAAATACACACATTAAGGAAGAGGGACGCCAAGAAAACTTGATTAGCAATGATAAAACATGATAAATTTATTTCAATATAGATGAGGATATGGTAGGGAATTGAGACTAATGACGTAAGAGAATTGATATAATAGATCCACTTATTTAGTCGGTGTTGTTATTGATTACTTTTGTCTTTATTGAGTCTTTGCTAACTTAACAGTGATTTATCTTCTGTTTACTGTTATTAGGAGATATATCATAAGCTTGTTCGGTCACATCAGATTGCTAAATTACTTGCATATATACTGAGGGGTAAATGCATGACACTACAGAAATGGATTTTCATGCAAAATCAGTTCATCATCTAGATCACTACTAATCCTGTGTTTATACATACGTCCAAAACATTGCTATGGCATCATTAAATTTTACAAATCATAAACAAAGTTTAGTTGATAATTTGTGTAGCTCAATGAGAAGATGCTGAACAAACGCATGTGTTCGACAAACATAATTCTATAAGAATGATGCTTATACACCAAGCAAATGCCTGTAGGAGCATTCTCATTATTCTTGATGTTCTAGTCAACATTTTCTTGGAACATCAACACGAGATAAGTTCTATCAAGATCTTTTTTCATCCACATAATCTGTGCGTCAAAAAATGGCTATGGTGTTGTTCAAAGTTTTATTATTTTGAACACATTCCATTCCGTATGGTTATCAAGTGATGAACTTCTATCCGTTCGTGAAAGGATTTCTGTCAGCTTATATCAGTGGATCAGTGAGGTTTATCACTCATTCATTTTATTGGTTTGCTTGTTGTCAAGATCTTCCATGGTTTATTAACTTTATCTGAGGCTTATTTAACAGAAAGTGATCATAAAGTTTATGATCAACACTCTTAACCACTTTAGGTTGCCACAAAGTTTCTTGAAAAAAATGTGATACCTTATGCATCATTTGACAATTTGCACAGACAGTCTAACACAATGCAACTATCCAGCCTTCTTTAAGCTAATTTAGTGTTTTTAAAAGCAATGTTCTAGAGGATTTATTTAACTGAAAAATACAACATCAGTTGTTAACTAAATATTTTATTCACATCAAGATTCTCTACTTGTGGTATGATACTTCTGAGTTGGAATAAAAGCTTTATACTTGTTCCTCTTTCCCTGAATGACCAGGACAAAGTTTGTTTTGATTGGGAAATATGTTTGAAATCCGTAGAAATTGTGCTGCTCTATTGAAAATCTAGATCGAACTTTGTCAAATTTCTATTCAAGCATTGTGGCATTTCATCCTCTTTGTGTCTTATGAAGATTCATTTTAGCTTATAGTGATACCAAAGGAACAAAGTGCCCCCACCAGAATGCTGAGTCATGAATTGTTTAGTTTGATATGACCCTTGGGCTTGGAACAAACTCCATATTGGTATCTATCCATGAACTTGTATCTGTTAATGAAGAGGTTTCAAGCATCTCATAGTAAGGATTATTGATTTGCTTGTTGTGAAGATCTTATACAAGATATTTTCGGTTAACTTAAGGCTTACCTAATCAAAAAGATTAGAGAGTCACCGTCATAGCCATTTTAGGTTGCAGTGTAGTTTCTCTAAACAAATGTCTTGCTTTTGCATCTTTTGACAATTTGCACTAACAGTCTTAACATTTTGCAACAACAGCCTTCTTTGAGCTAATTTTATGTTTATTACTACCAACATCCTAGAGTATCTATTTAACTTTAAAAGATTTCAATTCCATTTGCTAAGTAAATACTCTATCCATATGGAGTTGTACACATTGTACGACACTTCTGAGTTATACCATGCACTGTCAGTTATTAAAGAAAAGGATTATACCTATCAGGTATTATAGGAGAGATCATCCTCTACTTGAGACAGAGGTATTATATTCATTTATATTTCTCACGGCAGCTTGGAGCAAGTATACTTGAATAAGAATATGTTGGAAATTCATAGAAATTGTGCATCTCTACTAAAAATTCAGATCTACAAAGTTGGTCAAAATTCTAAAAAAAAAAGACAATCCAGTGCACAAAGCTCCCATCAATGCGGAGTCCCGAAGGAAGGTCAGTCCACATTGGGTCTATTATACGCAATCATTTCTTGTGTTGCAAGAAGTTGTTTATATGACCGGAATCCTTGACCACAAGGTCACACCACAACAACTTTACCGTTACGCTAAAGCTCCCCTACAAAGTTGGTCAAAATTCTATCCAAATTAATTGCATTATATTGTGGCATTTCAGTCCCTCTATGCATTCCGAAAACTTTATATTCTATCAGCATCAATCAACCAAAGTGCCCTCACCAGTGAGCCAACTCATGAACAATTTATTTTGAATGGTCCCTAGGGCTTTGTATCACAAAAGTTACATTGCCATTCATCTCCACCATTTGAGATGGCTGTAACATTCTTGATTGACTTTTTTGTTTAAGAATCAATATTGCATTTTTGTATGTATACTAAACTTTATATATGTAAATGGAGAGAGACTTGAGTTTGCCAATAGTAAGGTAAGTGGCTCAATCCTATGATCTAGGACAACCTCTATATTTTTTTTCATATATAGCATAATGTTTGCAAATCATGTTAAGTTTAGCATTCATAACTTTCCGTTCATATGTTGTTAAAACAGACATGACACCCATGCGTCACTATGCCAACTCACCAAAGTGCATTTTCGAATGTCTATGGATTACACTCACTTTTTCAGTGGTTAATGTAGTAGAGGGCATCTATAATTTGAAATGCACTTTGTTGAGTTGGCATGATGGCATACGAGTGATGTGCCAGTTTTTTAATGATATTTGGATCGAAACTCAACGGATGTTAAATTTTAACACAGTTTGTAACGTTGTGCTAAATATGAAAAAATGAAAAGCTGTAGTAAATTTAAGAAAATTAATTCTATTTATTAAGAACTAGGCATATTATAACTAAATTATTCTCTATTGCGATAGGTTTCATGGAGTCTCATGTCCGATAAGTTTTGTTTATATTTTCCTATTTGTCTAATGCCTATATCAAACGACTTTTTATATTAGAGAAAGTCAAGGTTGCACCTATTGAGGAAAAATTCCGAGAGACACATTTAAGATGGTATGAATCAGTGTTGTCAAAATCGAGAGTTTAGGTAAAATCGTTAGAAAAAAAAAATTGGATCATAAAATCGAATCGTAAAATCATAAGATTTTACATCATATTTTAAATCAATTTTAAAAGAAACCTGATATATTCTTTTTAATTGATCATTAAATATTTTAATTCAAACTCTAACATAAATCTACATATAGAACATTTTAATTCATATAATCATAAATTACTCATAATTTTAAACTTTTAAACAATCAAATACTTTCCATGAAAATACAACATAAACATAAATTCAAGTCTAAAGCTTAAATCTAAAGATAAATAAAACACAAGATAACAAATTAATATAAATCATTCATAAACAAATGCAAATCTAAAATCATCCCAAAACGATATCATTTTGTCCAAAATAGTTCCCTTTATTAATGACACAAAATCGATAAAATTATCTCAAAAATCATGTTTTTACAAGTTTAAATGCAATTTTACGATTTTGATCCGATTTTGCTTCAATTTTACTTTAATACACGTTTTTATCACGATTTTCATAAGTAAATTCGCGATTTTGTACGATTTTACGAGTTCACTCACAATTTTGATAACATTGGCATGAATATGTATTTAGATGTTCAATAAATGCTCCAGTTAATTGTGAAACTATGAAAAATGTCCATATCAAACAAGGAAAAGGAATACCTAAAAAACTTGGTTAGCAAAGTAATAAAATAAGATAAATTTATTTAAATATAAATGATGATATAGTAGAGGATAGAGTCTAATGACATAGAAGAATCCATATGGCCGACCCTACCTAGTTGGATAAGGCTTAGCTGATGTTGTTGTATTTGTCTAATGTGTTATATAAGGGGCCACACATACGCATTGATGAAGCATCAAAGGTAGGGCCTCAAGCATTCTGATATTCCCTTGTATAAATAACATAACACAAGAATGGAACTAAACTTCAGTAAGCGAATTGAAAGTAGAAAATATTGAAAAGCTAAGAATTACATGGAGACTATTGACTTCTGTAGACTCAATCCTAACAGAAACTAGGAAGCAAATAAGTAAATCAGAAATTACATTTATCTAAATTATTTGACTGCTTGAATTGCAGGATGATAAACTTAAATAAAAGTATTACCTAACAACTCAAATTGGAATTAAAAACTTACAATTCAGATGATCTCCAATTTGTTTCCTTCTCTGCAGCAATCTGGCAGCGAGAAGTTTGAACTCATATTCACAGAGAATACTAAGAACTTCAATTTTGCAATGTTAAATATTCAAAGTGCATAACCATTATTTTCAGCCAAAATGAAAATAATTGCTTGTAATATTGCAGCTATCATAATATTGAACTATTTATAGTATTCATGCCTTTATGAACTATGCATACCTTCTACTTATTAAATTACTACTTACCAATATAAGTTTTTGACACAAAAATTAATACAATTTGTGAATATTTAGTTCAATCAAGAGATGTTTCATTAAGTTTGATGCAATGATGACTATTACCTCATTTCATGCCCCAGTACTGCTACAACCATTGCTACTGTTGTCAAACTTGAGCTGCCAAAATCAATAGTGCTCATACTTGCGCATGGTAGTATCCACTCTTGAGCCATTTAGTGTAGCTTATGCTGGAGTGGAACTCAATTAAGGCACTACATCGTTTGATGCGTTGACTCATACAGGGGTAGCACTCCAGTGAGTTTGATGAAGGCTCTAAACATGACACTTCTTTATTGTGGTTGTAGGGTAATGCCCCTGATTCAAAGCAATTCCAATGAACATGACTCCCATCCAAACCTTACTTATGTTTCCGATTCGACCTTACTCATGACCCTGATTTAGTTTTATGTACAAGGGGCTCATTTACAGAGGTTAGCCAATGTATGTACATGACTCTGTCTCTGTATACCTTAGGAGTCTAGAGTACTTTTGCTCTAAGAGGTGGGTATTTTTTGTATAACAATCTAATAAGATATCTCTGTGTGTCCATGGACTTGACAATTCTATCAAACCACCTTGAAGTATGACTGTCTTCTCTGATTTTTTTTTCCGTCATGTTTGTCCTTTATATTTCTCATTTCTCTATGTGTAAAGCAAGCTTTTTGACTCTTGATATATGGAATCAGAGTGATTTCTAAAAGTTTCTAAGTTGTCTGCTAGACATCTTCTTCATTACCCTTTAGTGGCCCTAGATGTGTTCTTCAGGTATCTATTTACTGGTTGAACTCCTCAAACTGCTCAACTTCTCATTGTTTGAACTTATTAATTCTCTAGAAATTATTTGCCAAATAGTTGTACTTATTCAGGCACCTTCTGGGGCATGTTCATATTAGGATAGCCATTGTAAGTTGTTGATTCACTTATGTAGTACCACCAGTGTAAAACAAATATTGTAGTGGTTACCCGACCTATTACAGTGTATCCAATTGAGTCGTTCATTGTCATATGAGATTGGTAACTTACGTTTTAAGCAGTACCCAATCAAGGTTGAGATAGATTTGTGACAATTTAAGAGAGAATTGATTGAGTGTTTTTGAGGGTGAGAATTATGGAGATGAAATATGGGGCAAGTGAGAGGGCTTTTATAGGCTAAAACTTAGCTTGAGTCATCTTTTACCTTTGCAAAAAATGCTCATCGGTCAGAAATTATAGTTGCCTCCTGGCCTAGTTTCCATGTGTTGGTCAACACTTAGAGCAATAGCTATGAAATTTAAAACTATGATTTCGTAGTATTGAGATTTATATGTGTATGTGGGTATTCATTGCCTCATATGTTGGGCAGAATAATATTTGATTTAAATTAAAGTATCTCCAATTAAAGGACATTAACTTCTTTATTTTGATACATGATTTAGCTTGCTTCGATTCAAATTATTTTTCTTATAACTCTTAAATTCATCCTCTAGTTTTGACTTTTATATCCTGGGCCAAAATGCTGATCCTTCTTCTCATCAAAATATACCTGCAGTTAATCCCCATTACTTTTCTCTCTTGAGATTATAAATGCTTTAAAAAAAATATCATCATCTTTATTAATATTTCTTCTTTCTCCTTACGTTTTACTTGTGTGAAAATGTTACATTCTTATATCTTAACTTGTACAAGTTCTTCACACACCATCTTTACATTTTCATTTTGTCGTTTTCTTCATTTATTTTTATCGAGTATATGCCACATTGACATGGAAACATGCTAAAATATGACTATTAAATCTACACTCACCTTTAATATGCCAATCCAACTTAAATTATAACTCCACATGGAGAGAATAGCTACTAGAACAATTTCTGTTGGATCATTGTGACATGTTTCTTTTTGCCTTGTTCATTGTTTCTCAATATTACATACAGATGCACATGGAAATGTGGAACCAAAACTCACCTTCGATTGTCAATCTAACCTAAATAACAACTACATAATGCATTTATTGGATCATAGACCATTAATAAAGAACATGTTGAGGTTACCTGCTAGAACAATATCCATTTTACCATCTTGACGTGCTTTTACACTTTGCATTTTTCTCACTAAGTACATGTCAAATTGACATGGAAACATGGCTATAAAACCTACTCATGGAGTTTGTCTCGCCTTTTTGGGTTTGGTTTATGCCCATCCTTTATCTGCTAAACCAATTTAAATAATTATCCATCGTGAATATATTGATTTTAGTTGTCCAAAAAGGCACTATATGCATGCCAAATACTGATAAATAGATAATTGATTTTGGTAGTATTGCTATTTCTTTGGTCGTCTGCTTAGAACATGGTATAAGATCCCTTCAAGAGAATTAGAGTGGAGAAATCTTTTGTTTTATTTCTTGATCATCAAGCGTTAACCATGTTCAAGCAAAAGGATGCTACTTCTTTCTCATAATTGGTTTCTTTATTTTTCTTTATTCCTTCCTTTGTTTTCATCAATGCATACATGCATAAGATAATTGAACTGTTGTATCATTTCACTGCCAAGTTGCTATGATGAATATTCTTGTTCAAGTTTTTGGTACTTTGGCTTCTATTCTGATTCAGGAATGCTTACAATATGGTGCTCCACAAGTATGGCGAAAAACTTTACTCCGGACTTGTAACAACCATGACAGGGCACCTAAAGGAAATTGCAAAATCAATAGAAGATGCTCAGGGAAGTTTATTTCTCGAGGAGCTTGACAGAAAATGGGGAGAGCACAACAAGGCGCTGCAGATGATCCGTGACATAATGATGTATATGGATAGGACATTTGTACCCTCTAGTGGCAGGACACCTGTTCATGATCTTGGGTTGAATCTCTGGAGGGATAACATCATTCATTCCAGCAAAATCCAGTCTAGGTTACTGGATACACTCCTTGACCTTATACATAGGGAGAGAAAAGGCGAGGTAATTAATCGGGGACTTATGAGGAATATAACAAAAATGTTGATGGACCTTGGACCTGTGTACCAAGAAGATTTTGAGAAACCATTTTTAGAAGTCTCAGCTAGTTTCTACAGTGGTGAGTCCCAGCAACTCATTGAGTGCTGTGATTGTGGTGAGTACCTTAGGAAAGCAGAGAAACGCCTTAGTGAAGAAACCGAAAGGGTCTCCCACTACCTAGACAGTGGAAGTGAAGTTAAAATAACTAGTGTAGTAGAGGGGGAGATGATTGCCAACCACATGCAGAGACTGGTTCACATGGAGAATTCTGGTCTTGTGAATATGCTTGTAGACGACAAGTATGAAGATTTGGCAAGGATGTACAGTTTATTTCGTCGTGTCACTGATGGGCTTTTAATGATTAGAGATGTAATGACATCGCACCTGAGAGAAACTGGAAGGCAGTTAGTTAGTGACCCTGAGAAATTGAAGGATCCAGTGGACTTTGTGCAACATCTTTTGGATGAGAAGGACAAATATGATTTGATCATCAGCAAATCATTTAACAACGACAAAACATTCCAAAATGCTTTGAACTCTTCCTTTGAGTACTTCATTAATCTGAACAATCGGTCACCTGAGTTCATTTCCCTCTATGTTGATGATAAGCTTCGTAAAGGGTTGAAAGGCGTAAGCGAAGAGGATGTGGAGGTTGTGTTGGACAAAGTGATGATGTTGTTCCGTTATTTGCAGGAGAAGGATGTATTTGAGAAGTATTACAAGCAACACTTAGCCAAGAGACTTCTCTCTGGAAAAACTGTTTCTGATGATGCGGAAAGAAGTATGATTGTCAAGCTCAAGACAGAATGTGGATATCAGTTCACTTCTAAATTGGAAGGCATGTTTACGGACATGAAGACATCCGTCGATACTTTGCAAGGATTCTATGCAAGTCAACATGCTGAGATTGGAGATGGCCCAACTCTGGCAGTGCAAGTTCTCACAACTGGTTCATGGCCAACACAGCCTAGTGCACCTTGCAATCTTCCAACTGAGATTATCGGCATATGTGAGAAGTTCCGGACATATTATCTTGGAACTCATACTGGGCGGAGATTGACGTGGCAAACAAATATGGGCACAGCTGACATCAAAGCAACCTTTGGCAAGGCTCAGAAGCATGAGCTGAACGTTTCAACCTACCAAATGTGTATTCTCATGTTGTTCAACTCTGTGGATAGGTTGTCATACAAAGAAATCGAGCAGGCTACAGAAATCCCAGCTTCGGATCTGAAGCGGTGTCTTCAGTCTCTCGCTTGTGTCAAAGGTAAGAATGTCCTCCGCAAGGAACCAATGAGCAAAGACATAGCTGAGGATGATGCTTTCTACTTCAACGACAAGTTCACAAGCAAGTTCATCAAGGTAAAGATAGGCACTGTGGCAGCACAAAAGGAATCCGAACCTGAAAAGCAGGAGACACGCCAAAGAGTCGAGGAAGACCGAAAGCCTCAGATCGAAGCTGCTATCGTGAGGATTATGAAATCCAGAAGGGTGTTAGATCACAACACCATTGTAACTGAAGTGACCTCACAGCTGCAATCTCGATTCCTGCCAAACCCAGTTGTCATAAAGAAAAGAATTGAGTCTCTAATTGAGCGAGAGTTCTTAGAAAGGGATAAAGCAGACAGGAAACTATATCGCTATCTTGCTTGAATGCCACAAGGGCTTCTCACATCTGGCTTTTGTAGTTCGATATTGGTATTGAAATTCCTGCCCTTGTTTCCTCATGAACGCATGTTGATACTTTCTGCTATAGGTTCATGTAACTTCATCTGTCTGATCTACTGCAAAATCTTCTGATTTCTGGTTCTCGCTGGATTCCTTTTTCCTCATGAATCATAATTTGTATTTGGTTCCGCTGATTACTTCTTCACTTTCATCAACTCCTGAGTGGAATCTTTCCACACCAAAGAAGGCGGTTGGTCTTCAACTTCATGCACAGGAGATGGTGGTGGGAATTCGTCTTTCTCCATTCAAAGGAATCATATTTTTGAGAGGTATGCCTAGAATTTATTGTAAAAATTTGATGGTAAAAAACTAGTGTCCAACCTGTCTATCTTGCCATACTGGGGATATAACAGCTGCCATATATGACCCGTTTAAAAGTGGATCATGCGCAGGTCATGGATTTTGATTTGTTTATCAAGCGAGTTGGATTCTCCTAGACTTAACTTGCTGTGAGTCAACATTAACTTTGAATTTTCACACTGCAATTATGCAAAATGACGACCATCGATTTTAGCCATGGCTGCACACGTAGTGTGCTTGGATTAAATTGCATCATATTGAACAAAGAGAGCTTCCGCTTAACGCGAACTGGATGAAAAGGGTATAACAGAAGACTTGTTTGATGTGGATTTTTTTTTCTTTGGTACAGTGTGGAGTCAAAGATGGAGAATAAGTTGGCCCAACAAGTTGGGAATGGAAAGGCCATAGAAAGAAAGAAGTTTCTCACTTTAAATCCTTTTGATGATATATCACGCATCAATGGAGTTCTAATTGTAATTAAAAAGGTTAAGATTAAAAAGATGAAGTATACACTTAATGGACTGATTAAAGATGTTAAAATTAAAATTACAATTGAACCTATTTAAAAAAGAGCAAGTAGTAATTTACTCAATCTAATTTAAGTTTTAGATGAACTTAATTAGCCATTTAAATTTCATTACTAATACAGTAGTAAAAAGGAGTCTCGTACGGATATGGATCAGTGACACGTGGAGGTCAAAGTCAAGACGGTCAACGTAAAGGGTTGGTCAAGCGGGAGGCCACCTGGTCGATCAACCACGTCAGCGCCCGGGTCGGCGCGGGGACAATTCGACTGCAAGTCAGGTTTCCGACGCTCAGGGGTCCACTTAAGAGAGATGATGCGCCGAGCGGTTTGTCTGCTCGGACGAGCAGCGGACCAACGAAGGTGATATGTCCGTCCGGGCGTGTGGCCGAGTGGGTCGTCCGCTCGGTCTAATATTTGTCCCTCCTGGATGCTAGTGGTTCCAGGCGCCTCTTCCGCTCGGGCTGGTAACGGACAGAAGGGGCAGAAAAGGACGAAGGGGATAGCTGGTGATGTCCTTCTCGAGACAAGTGTCGCCGACGGACACCATGGTCGGCGTCCGGATTGGACAGAGAATCGTACGGTGGAAGTTTCCATTGTCATGTCAGAGATATGCTCGGACGGTTGCGGAATGACGTCAGACATGCTTTTCTGACACATCCATTTTGAGGTATGTCTTGGGAAGCGTGCATGCGCCTCCCAGGGGTCCTATATAAGGACCCCCAGACTTCGACGGAGGTATGCATTCTCATCTACTGTAGCTCTTTGTCTCGTTACACTGCTCTTATTTCTCCTCGCCTAACTTGAGCGTTGAAGGGTCGTCGCCGGGAACCCCTTCCCGGCTCGGCTTTGTTGCAGGTTCACCGGAGGTCCACATCATCCCAGAGTCTACGCGGAGCCAGCAGAGAGCGCCGCGTCCCCAGCTTCCGTCGACTCAATTCTCGGACAGGATCAAATTGGCGTCGTCTGTGGGAACGCACTTGAATCCGAGCAGAGGAGATGGAAGGAGCTGGACGACCGCACACCGTGACACTCTCTCAGGAGGAGCTCGACGCTCTTATTGAGGCAAGAGCAGCCAAAATCGTGGAGCGGCAGCAACAAAAGGCGCTAGCCGAGTGGCTAGCACAACAGGCAACATCGATATCGGGCGGTCGGGCGGACGTAAGAGGACCGACTGGAGCAGCTCTCGATATGGGGGCAGAACAAGGGTCTGATCGACACTCAAGTGGAAGCACCGCCCGCCCCGATACCGTTCCATTGGGCCTTGTTCCAAACGCCCTCGGAGGTCGTGTAGGCCAACCTAGACCGGGGATCTTCATCCGATGAGGCACCCGTTTGTGACACAAGAAAGGGCAAGACGCCCCGAACGGATTTATCCCCCGAGCGGATCAACCGTCAATTCTCCGAAGTCATCTTAAGAGACCCACTACCAAGGCACTACACGCCCCGGTGATCGAAGAATACAACGGGACAACCGACCCGGATGACCATCTGGGTAAGTTCGACAACACTGCCACTTTACATCAATATACATATGGTGTGAAGTGCTAGGTATTCCTCACCACCCTTTCTGGATCGGCGCAACGATGGTTCTGAAGGATTCCGGACGGATCAATCACAAGCTTCAAAGATTTCCGCACGGCCTTCCTTCACCATTTCGCGAGCAGCAGGCGCTGCCAGAAAACCAGCG
>JBBMJZ010405012.1:0-12943 GCA_037833815.1 Zingiber zerumbet
ACAAAGATCATATACAATGTAACCAAATACCTTAAAGCATTTAATTGCAAGTTTCTTTTCATACCAAATAATACGGCATATAATGGTAGGCCCAATGAAGCCAACCAGGTGGAAGTCAAGGGGGTGTGACAGTCAGAAGTCAAAGGGACACAACAGTCAACCGTTAGGAGAAAGGAAGAGTTAGACTGCCTCATGTCACCAGTTGCATAATCCCTGGTCGGGTAAGGATAGAGCAGAGTCCTGGACCTGATACATAAGATGCAACCTGGAGTGATGCCTGACTTCCCCCAACTGGTTGGGGTTCCTCAGTGCGATCCACATAGCCAAGTCTGGTACTTTCAGTAAGATAACTCCCAGTCAGCCCTCTAGCGATCCCAGCAGGAAAGATGGGGCCCTCACAGCAGCTCGCCTCCCTCATTAAGACTCAAGTCAGATGGCTCATCAGAACGGTCATCCCGAGCTGTCCGTAGCTAAACCCGGGTGGGACAGAAAGTACTAGGCAACAAAAATGTCAGGGAATCATAACCTCCTGTCAAGGAATATCTGTCATACGCCAAGAAATATTCAGGTGGTTTGCTATCATCTGCGAATGGAACATTCTTTCAACCTATGAGAGGGCATCACGTGTCCTCCGTCGCTCGACAGACCCTGACACTCGACATTCTCTGACATCGGTTAGGCTACAGAGGTATGCATTGTCATATAAAAAGGGAGGTTCTCTCCCTTGAGCAGGTACGCGCACAATCACACTTGTCTTCTACAGTTCTTTTTTCCTTCGTATACTATTATTCTAAGGAAAAAGGACCTGACTTGAGCATTAGAGGACCTCCGCCGGATATTTTTTCCCTAGTTTCTGGTCTCTAACGCTCCAAGTGCTTATCTAAGTGTGCGTAGAGTTCAAGTACCATCGGTTTCGTCACTGTCGTCCTTCAGTCCCATATGGGGGTCTTCCGAGGCACAAACGTTAGGTGTGTTCAAGTCGTCTCTCCGTCAAAACTGACGATATCTCAGCTGACCTTCGTCTGACTCAGATTCCGGACAGGGTCAGAACCAATTCTTTTTTATTATATTTTAACACTTCTGGATAAGTAGAAATTAACTTGATAAAATTCATATCAGGCTTACACTAAAGTTTAGAGCCGATTCTTCCAATTACATTTTAACAACCCCCGGATAAGCCGAAATAAATAATGGACAACGTTGTTAAACTTCTTATAATTTTAGAAATCTACATGACATAAAATGAGTTTAATTGGACATGTCTAAACTCATCAATAGATTTTACGAATTTTTAAGACTATAAGGAATTTAACGGTATCGTTCATTATTAATTTTGACTTCTCCAACTATGTTAAAATATAATTAAGAGGAATCGTGTTGTGATTGATATTACATTGAATTTGATATAGAATTATATCAGGTTCAATATGGATATGATTTTTATGCATGGATTTAGAAGAGATAGAGGAGAAGAAAGGAATGGAAAAATGAGGGAAGAAAGAGAGGGAAAGAGGAGAGGAAAAACAGAAATGAGATCCTATAGATAGGAGAGGAAAAGAGAAAAGTGAGAAAAAACTAGAAAAAGTTCAGATTTAATTGAGACGATAAAATGAAAAGAGTACCATATTAAATGGTCCTTTGATAAATATTAAAGTAAATACGTTTTTTTTTTTTTTGTAAATTCCCGTAAATGATAAAGAAGGAAGGCATTGAAGTGGTTGGTATAGCTGGAGTCCCATTTACAACTTCTGTTTTTATTTATTTATTTATTTTATTCTATTCTAATCGAGCTACTTCCTCTTTTGAGTAGTCAACGGCCCGAGCTCTAATTCACCCTTTGCCAACATTGCACATGGGCTAGGAGAGAAGGAGATAGGAAGGAGCAGCGAGCGCCAAATAAATAGCATCTCATCAACTCACCCCGCACTTCATTCTGCATCGATGGCTCTACCTAGCGCATCACACAGATCAATCACGTTCCTTCCCCTTTTCCTCTTTCTCTCTTCGTCCCTAATCCCTATTTCTCATGCGGCAACGGACACCTTGAGGCCGGGCGAATCTCTAAGCGATGCCGACGGCCAAACCCTCGTCTCCGCCCGGAACGTGTTTGTGCTGGGCTTCTTCAGCCCCGGCAACTCATCCACCAACCGCTACGTCGGCATCTGGTACCACCCCAACGTTTCTGTCAGTCCGGAGGTCGTCTGGGTGGCCAACCGCCGCCGCCCCATCCGCGGCTCCGGCGGCCACATCACGCTCTCCCAGTCAGGCGACCTAACGGTGCTCGACGGGGCGAGCAACCTCATTTGGTCCGCGGGTGCGTCCGGCGGACCAAACTCGACCTTGCAGCTACTGGACGATGGAAATCTGGTGATCCAAACGGTCGGCGGCGGGGCGGTGACGTGGCAGAGTTTCGACTTCCCGACGGACACGTTCCTCCCTGGGATGCGGGTGGGGCTCAACGCGACGACGGGCGAGCCGCAGCTGTTCACGTCGTGGGCGAGCCCAGATGACCCGGCGCCGGGGAACTACTCGATGGGCATCGATCCGCAGGGCTCGGCCCAGATCTTCATCTGGGAAGAGATCGGCGGCCAGCGGGTGCGGAGGTGGCGGTCGGGGGAGTGGAACGGGCACAAGTTCATCGGGACAGTGATGCGAGCGCTGTACAACTACGGTTTCGCCTACAACACGGGGGGCGTATACTTCACCTACACGCCGCACAACGCGTCGCTGCTGCGGTTCGTGATGCAGTGGGACGGGTTGGAGCGGACATGGATGCAGTCGCCGGAGACGAGGCAGTGGAAGGCGGTCTGGGAACAGCCAAGCGACGAGTGCGAAGTGTACGACAAGTGCGGCGCCTACGGAAGTTGCTTTTTGGATAGCCAGCGGCGGGCGAGATGCCAGTGCTTGCGAGGGTTCGAGCCCCGGTTTGCAGACGAGTGGGCCGCCAGCAATTGGACCGGGGGTTGTGTGCGTCGGGCGCAATTAGCGTGCCGCAATACCGGTAACAACACTGGACCGGATGGGTTCTGGAGAATGGACCGAGTTAAGCTGCCGGACCGCGCGATCTGGTCCAGGAACACAGCGAGCGAGGTTGATTGCCGGAAGGCGTGCTCGAGCAACTGCTCGTGCCTAGCCTACGTCTACGGCGAAGCTGATATCTCGTGCATGATGTGGACGACTGATCTTGTCGACATTTACCAATCTACCGTTTTCGACTACGATCTCAATATCAAGCTCGCCGCTTCTGAATTGGGTGAGTCTATTAATTAATTGCCTTGATTAACTTATTCAATTTTTGATTGATGGAAAATATGAATTTTGGCCATGTGATTATGTGCTGCTAGTTGTCTGATAAGTCTTGAGAAAATAATACATAGAGTGGAACGCATCCAATGAAACTTCATCCTTGTAGCACAATTAATGGGATGCATGGTATGGGTCAAGCCCACACTGGTTGATGTTTAAAAAAAGTGGGACACATGCTTGTGATATCCAAGCAGCCTTCACCAATTAATTCTCCGTTCAACAAAGCCTTGCCACGATAAAAATCAGGATATTATAAAGTAGACTAATTAGAATTTAATTTGACTGGCAAAGAGCAAGTTGGAGTTTATGTATGTATATATGGTTGACTTTTGTGATTGCCTATAACGCCATATGAGAATATGTTCAACTTGTTATTTCTAAGTTGTTAGGTATTTGGATGTACGTCTCTATCACTCTATGACAAAGATTGATGTCCTTTCTAGACTGAAAAAAACGTGTAAAATTGCACTTTGATTTTATATACTTTTATTGTTATTACTTTCGGTTTATTACATGTGAAACATGCTACTGCAGGCAACAGAAGCAAGTCAATCAGAACAGTAGCGCTGATTGCATCTATGTCAGCTTTGGCGTCTCTCTTCATTGTATGTGGCTGTTTATTATGGAAATATAATACAAGAAGAAAAGGTAAATAATATTTCTGGTTCTTCATTTGACTCCACTAACAATAACTCTGACTGAATTATCATGATTTAGTTTTTGAATACATCAACTCAAAACATAAGAAACACCATGTAAGTCCAATTTCTTTCTTTTTTTAATAACATGAAAATCAGAAGGAAGTTTCTATTATATTTCATCCTATTAAAATTGCTTTGCAGTAATAGTATATATGCTCAGTAGTGGAATAAGGCTTATCATATTGTTAATCCTAAACAGTTGAGATGGTGATGATAATGTATGTGCATAATATTATTACATATGTGGATGGTGAAGAGGCACTATTAAAAATGTATATTAATAAAAGATCAATTTTGTCACTAAAACTTGTTATTTTGTCAGTAAAATCTTTAGTGACAATAATTTTATTTCCAGGTTTGTTGTCCTAAGTTCCTGATTAAAGCACAATTTTTTTGCTATTGATTTGCAATATTTTTTTATAATATATCACTAATTGTGACGATTTTATTGTAATTTGTTTAGTCACATATATAATCATTACCTCAACTTTGTCACAAGAACTACTTTTAGTGACAACTATTCAATATTAGTTATGACTAAAATCTCATCTTTTTATAGTGAATCAAAGACAAAAAGAGAATTTAATGGCTAGTTCACAGTTGAGTGGTGGACTAGTATCGGATTTTTCTAGCTCGAGCTATCGTGTAGAAGAAAAGCAAGAAGGAAAAAACTCAGATCTGCCTGTTTATACATTTGACGCTATCCAAATTGCGACAAACTATTTTTGCGAGTCAAACAAGCTTGGAGAGGGTGGCTTTGGCTACGTTTATAAGGTGAATTTTAAACCAAAGAACTAATGTAGCAAGATGAAATTTGTCAATTCTAAGAAGAGATTAATTGCTGGTGTTTGAAGGGTGTGTTGCCTGGAGGTCAAGAAGTGGCAGTGAAGAGGCTTTCAAGAAGTTCAGGGCAGGGCTTGGAGGAATTCAAGAATGAAGTCATTCTCATCTCTAAATTGCAGCACAGGAACTTGGTTAGATTGCTCGGCTGCTGCATTCAAGCCCATGAAAAAATTCTCATCTATGAGTATCTCCCAAACAAAAGCCTAGATGCCATCCTTTTTGGTATGTAAATATTTCTCTTTATATGAGAAAAATTAGACAAAAAAATTATACAATCAATTCTTGAAGCATGTATAATTGTGAAATTAACAGATCCTTTAAAGAAAGATGTACTAGACTGGAATAGAAGGTTCAACATCATAGAAGGCATTGCTCGTGGTCTTCTTTATCTTCACAGGGATTCAAGGTTGCGGATCATTCATCGTGATTTGAAAGTTAGCAATATCTTGCTTGATGAAAACATGAACCCTAAAATATCAGACTTTGGTATGGCGAGAATCTTTGGAGGTGATGAAAATGAGTGCAACACCAATCGTGTGGTTGGCACATTGTAAGTTAATTATGAGTACTTTGCATTAGCACTTCATAATCATAAATGAGTCGTATAGCTGAAATTTTGTTTCATACTTCAAAATTTACCTAATTTGCAAGTTAAATGCCATATTTTAGGGAATAACTCTCTAAGTTTTACATTGTTGAAAGTTGTTGACTGCACAATAAAATTCTACACATATTATAGCTGATAGTGTTTAGTTTAATACTTTAATGTCATTTGCTCAAGGGCAATTGATAATGGTGCCCAAAATTAGACATTTAGATGACAAAAAGACGTTCTTTTTTTTAAAAAAATAATTTAAGGTGCAAATCACAAAAATAGCGTAGAGTTCAAGAGAAATTAAAACTTTAGTAATTTGCTTGAATTAAGAAGAAAACTCTATAAATATTCTTTCTATTAATCTAAAATTGATGTATTCTAAATACATACAGCGGCTACATGTCTCCTGAGTATGCAATGGAAGGATTATTCTCGATGAAATCTGATGTTTATAGCTTTGGAATTCTCATCATGGAGATCATTATCGGTCAAAGAAATAGTAGTTTTCGTCACATGGAGAATAATGTCAGCATTGTAAGATATGTAAGTTTGTGCACATAATATTATTGCCTTTAATATTTTATATTGCAATTTTACTAGTATTTATAATTTTTTTCATCTCAAGAAACTATTGTCATTTATTTGTTCATGGAATTAATGCCTAATTCATCACTAAACATAAAAAAAATAATGTTACAGGCTTGGACGATGTGGAACGAGGAAAAAATAGCTGAACTAGTAGATCCGATGATTGGATCGGCATCCACAATCAACCAAGTAAAGAGATGTGTACATATAGCATTATTGTGTGTTCAAGATCGAGTGAGTGATCGACCTGATGTCGATAACATCATTCGGATGATGGACAATGAAACAAGTGTTCTGCCCATGCCAAAACAACCCACGTTTGTAGTAGAGAGAAGCCCAAGTGAGACAGAGTCGACAACCATCAAATATGGATCCTTCTCCAATTCTGATGTTACCGTCACAGTGCTAACAGGAAGATAAATTGAATGGTAGATAAACTTATTCTTACATACAAGCATTGAGTATATAACTCCATTGTTTTTGTTTCATGCATCTTCATGTTACATTAGATTCAAAATGTAGTCGGTCTGAAATATAGTTGGGATGAATTAAATATGGCTTGATGGTGATGATATATCTTCATGATATCTGGGAAATTTTGTAATTCATAGTTTTTTTGTTCTCAATTTTTGTGAAATAGATACCTGAAAATGTGAAACCTATTATTGAGAAATTGAAAATAGATACAAACCTTGTGTGATTTATTACTGAATTTCTCTGTGATTTCAAATCTTCTTTTTGTTTTTTTTTTTGCCAAACTTTGCTAGCTGTGTATCGGGTGTTTTGTAAGGATAATTACAATGATTGTTAATGGTTAGGTCGACATTACTTTTGCATTCGCTTGAGGGAGCTGAAATCCAAGGTTGAAAGCTTATTTATGTACCAGAAACCAGGTAGGATTTGCTGGCATTGTGTTCTCAAAACATGTGGTTAACATATATAATGTTACCTTAAAACTAGATGAGTACTACGTTATACATGTAGGTCACCTTAAAACACTTGTATTTTTAGCACCATACCATCAGACTTGCTATTGAGGGGAGTTTGATACAATGGTAAAAATATTACCGTATAAATTTACGATTAGGGACGGAAACAATATCTTATAAAGTAGGATAATACTATATACAAATAGATCTAATGTAATATGATTTTTTTTCTGAGAATTTTATATACTGTGCTGTCCTTAGTATGAGAATTACTGCTATTGTTTAGTTTCTTTTGTAATAATGGATCAACCACCTCTAGAGAGTTATTTAATTAGTGAGACTCCATAATATCATTGAAATTCATTCAAGTGTTAGAAGGTGAGATTTCTTAGCTCGACTTAGATTCCAAATTATCCACTACCATAACGATGTTTTGCAACGACGATGATTATTGATGAGGATAACCACTTGTGCTCACCGCAACCTTGGCTTGGTCAGATATCGTTGTAGAAACATTTGAGCCTATTTTTTGACCACATGTTATCATAAGTTTCATGAGAATCAAACCATATTATCCTCAATAATATTTGAACATCTGCCACATTGGGTGATGATCGAACTCTCCAGGTAACGTACAAGTCAAAGTCAAAAGGATGGGGTGACACTCAAATCTGGTTGAGTATAAGACTCTCTGTATAGGTCAGACGGAAAAGACCGGTCGGGTCCAAATATACTTAGCCTTATCAAAGGGCCACGTAAAGGCCGACCGACCAAGGGACTCTGTGCATGTGTCCGGACGGACATAAATTTGGCTGGGACAAAAGGCATCCAGCCTTGTAAATTCTTTAATATACGAACAACCGAAGGGAGATCGGTCGAAACATAGGGTTCTCTATATACGCCCGACCGAGAAAGGTCCGCCGAACCAAAAGACACTTAACTTGGTTCGATTCCTAAGATATGAGCAGTTAGATAAGGGTCAATTAAACATAAGGTTTTCTGTGAATACCTGACCGGACCCAGAGATACTTAACCTTATATAATTCTCGATACACGTTCGACCGGGTAAAAGCTGAACGAACATAAGATTCTCTGTGAATACCCGGTCGAGCATAGTCTGGGCGGGCCCAGAAATACTTAACCTTATATAGTTCTTGATATGCATTCGACCGGGTAAAGGTTGAACGAATATAAGGTTCTCTATGAATACTCGGCCCGGCATAGCCCAGGTGGGCCCAGAGAACCTTAACCTTATATAGTTCTCGATACGCGTTCGGCCGGATAAAGGCTGAATGAACATAAGATTCTCTGTGAATACCTGACCAGGATACGACCGACTTAATGACTGATCAGGATATATTCAGCAGAAGGTATTCTTAATATATGACCAACTAAGATATATTCAACAGAAGGTATTCTTAATATACGATCGGCTGTGATATATTCAACAGAAGATAATCTCAATATACGACCGGCATAATGACTGGACTGGATATATTCAACAGAAGGTATTATCAATATATGACTGGCTTAATAACCGGTCGAGATATATTCAACAGAAGATATTCTTAATATACGACCGGCCAGGAGGTATTCAACAAAAGGTATTCTTAATATACAATCGGCTTAACGACCGACCGGGTTATATTTAACATAAGGTAATCTCAATATACGACCGGCTTAATGACTGACCGGGATATATTCAACAGAAGGTATGCTCAATATACGACCGACTTAATGATCGGCTGAGATATATGCAATAGAAGATATTCTTAATATATGACCTACCAATGACCTACCGGGATATATTCAACAGAGAGTATTCTCAATATACGATCGGCTTAATGACTGGTCGAAATATATTTAGCAGACAAGTAGTCGACAACCTTATGATAGCCCGATGAACTTGTTAAGAAATATTCTCTCGAAACTTCTTCATTGATTAATTAGTTACAGCGACACACTCTTTTGAATATTTCATCAAGGGTCTAAGTTATAAACAATAAAGGAGGTACATCTGGGAAGAAAAAAGATTCCTTGGAAGATTATTACATGACGTCTAGTTTGTACTTCTCTTATCTTCTAACAAACTCTAACAAGTCGGAGACCACTTCACGATCGCAGAGGTTATGTAAGATGGTATAAAAAAGAGAATCCTATCCGCTGGCAAGGTATGTAAATACAAACATTTACATATGAAGCCCTACTTTCCTACATTTTTCGGTTACTGTTCTTCTTCCACTTCCGGAGAGTGGAGACTGATTTGAGCGTCGAAGGGCCTAGCCAGGGATTCCCACCCCGGACTTAGGTCACTAACGCTTTGTTGGCTCATCTTACTGTGCGTAGGATTGTTGAGACATTTCCTTTATATCTCAAGAAGCCTCTTGTTTGTTGAGCAACTACCTATCGGAGCCAGCGCACCATCTCACCACATTCAGACAGGATCAAATTTGGAGTCGTCTGTGGGAATTTTCGCCTGGATATGAAGCTGTGTGATGGAAGAAGCTGAAAAACTCAATACTGTCACCCTGACACAAGAAGATCTGGAGTTGCTCATCAACGCCAGAGCACAAAAATTTCTTCAGCAACAACAACAAGCTAACACTGGTGGTATGTTGCCACCACCAAATCCAGAAGTGTCAACAACTGATCATCAAAGAGAGAGAGGGGTTTAGGAGGAGGGCCCTGCTCGCTTGCTTCCTGTGCCTCTCTCACCAACTCGACGCCTCTGAGTTCTTTTTCGTACACCATTAGAACAATTGGGCCAAGGAATAATACCCCAGGAGTCTTTTGGGGAGGCACCTATGTGAAATGAGTATAGAGAAAAAGAAATGGCCAGTGATAGTTCCCCTGAGCGAGTTGCTACTCTATTTTCTCAAAGGGTGTTGTATGATCCGTTACCTAAACGTTATTAGAATCTGAATATAGAAGAATATTCGAGAACAACCGACTCAGAGGATTGTCTCCTAAAATTTGAGCATGCCGCCCTTCTTCAACAATTAACAGACAATGTAAAATGTTGGATATTCCTCACCACATTTGGTGGAGCAGCCCAGCGATGGTTCAAGCGATTGCCAGATAATTCTATCCGTCACTTCAAGGATTTCCGCAAGGTATTTCTCCACCACTTCTCTAGCAACCAGCGATACCACAAAACTCCTTGGAGCCTCTTCTCACTTAAACAGGTGGCCATGGATGTTCCCACAACCACCATAGAGATTCTAGTAAATGTTTTTTCTCAGGGACTTAATGATAATAATTTCTTCAAAGATTTGGTTAGAAAGTCTCCAACCAACTTTGATCTATTGATTGAATGAGCAACTGAATTCATCAATGTGAAAGAAGCTCAGACTGCTTGGAAGAAGGAGGTTATCACACTCGCTCTTGCCCCCGAGCACCCCGTAGCCCCTGTTCCTCCGCCTAAAGGACCTCGGGTAGCCCCTCAATATCGTCATCCCGAGTCGCGACCTCAAGCTATGCAGCATGTGGGAGTTCCTAGAGAGGTCCCATAAAAGTGGTGCATGTATCATCAAACAACTACTCATAGCACGGAGAAGTGTTACACTCTGCGAAATCAACGAGAAGGTAATCCTAGATATCGTCGATGTTCCCCAGTCCCAAATCGCTGACTGTATTGAAGATAAAATAGTCCGCTCAAGATTGAATATCAGCCGACTGAACCACAGTCGAGAACTTTACAACTCCCAACCAAGCAAGTGCAAGGGCCTATCCGATCGCAACAAGAACAATCATCCGCCCGACAAGAAAAAAATCGCAATAACGCCGCCCAGACTAATATCAACATGATAGTTGGGGGCCCATTGATGGTGACTTTAACCGAGCGAAAAAGTCACATGCTCGGTGTTTGGTTATCCATGAAGTTGGATGTAGCGCGCAGGAGGTGACCGAGCCTGAAATTAGCTTTGGGCCAGAGATTTAGAGGGAGTAGAAATACCCCATTATGATGCATTGATAATTAAGATTGTGATAGCCAATTATAATATTTCTCGCACTTTTATTGACACAGGTAACTCTGTTAACATCATTTTCAAGCA
The DNA here is from genome assembly GCA_037833815.1 of Zingiber zerumbet. Classification (NCBI taxonomy): domain Eukaryota; kingdom Viridiplantae; phylum Streptophyta; class Magnoliopsida; order Zingiberales; family Zingiberaceae; genus Zingiber; species Zingiber zerumbet. Next base: position 11,018 of record JBBMJZ010405012.1, read on the forward strand.
AATTTTTGATCAGTTGCAGAATAACCCGAGCGAGCTCTAGCCTATGTCAACTCCTTTGTATAGGTTTACAGGCAACGAAGTCCAATCGCTTGGCCATATCAAATTGGTCATATCCCTTGGGGAGGAGCCCTTGATGCAGACACACCGATTAGTCTTTATGGTGGTGGGCGTACCTTCAGTCTATTATGTCATCTTGGGTTTGCCAACCCTTAATAAATTTTGGGCGGTCGTTTCAACATTCTGTTAGAAGATAAAATTTCCCTTGGATGGTCAAGTGGGGGAGGTTAGAGGTGATCAACTGGTAGCCCGCAAATGCTATGTGGAGGTAGTAAAGACAGAAGCTAATGCTGCTCGGAAAATTCAAAGGATGGAGGTTAACATCATTCAAGAGAAGTCGCACATCCTAGTGTATGAAGAGAAGAAGGAAGTACAGATTCAGGCTGGTCAGTCAGAGGCGACCCTCATATAGCGGTTGACATGTCTCCTAAACTTAAGGCCAAGTTGTTGAGGTGTTTGACACGCAACAGTGATGTATTTGCCTGGATACCTAAAGAAGTGACGGGCATGTCTCCGATGGTTATGGAGCATGCACTCCATGTATATCCTGATGCCCGCTCAGTTAAGCAAAGGAAACGTGATTTTAGAGCCGACTAGAATAAAATCATCAAAGAAGAGGTGGATAAATTATTGGAGGCAGGCTACATCGGAGAAGTACAATTCCTAAGTTGTCTAGCTAATATTGTTCTGGTATCTAAACCTGGAAACAAGTGGCAAGTCTGCATCGATTTTCAGATCTCAACAAGGCTTGCCAGAAGGATCATTATCCTCTACCCTGTATTGACCAAGTGGTGGATTCTACGGTTGACTGTGAGTGCATCTCTATGTTGGATGCTTATCAGGGATATCACCAAATCTCACTAACCAAGGAGGACCACCCTAGGGCTGGAGGCACAATTCTCTTCCAACTCTACCTTAGGGTCAGCGGCTTGGATGAAAGAAAGAAGAGGAGAAGACACCCATCCTAGAGTCTCCTTTTGGTGGCCGGCGGTTTGGAAACAAAGAAGAGAAGAAGGGTAGTTTTTGTCTTGGTAGATCGTCTCCCACACGACGTCCAAGAAGAGGAGAGGAATACAGCAGAAGATCAAGAGGTTTTTGGCTACAAAGGAAAGGTACAACTAGTTCGTTAATTCCGCTGCGTAATTAGTTTGGTTTTCTTTGTATGGATCATGAATACCAACACAAGAGGCCAGCGATCTTGTGCTTCGATCAAGTGTGCTTTGATCCGTCAAGAACTTGTTTGATTGATCAAACACATGTCTGATCGAATATGTGGGTTACTAAGAAAATTCCTGTACTTGTATAATTTTTATACAGGGGAAATGAAACAGAACGGAATTCCAGCGCCTTCAAGTGATATCAGAGCAAGGTTTTCTGGCTCTGTGTGATTGATTTTTGGTTAAATTATACACTGTTCATATATGAATTTAGGCAGGATAATAGTAGGATGTGCAAGAAATATTAACTCTGTGGTTGCAGGCATCCGAGTTCCAACTATTATGATCTTTTTGTGTTTATATATGATTTGAACCTCGGGCATGTCGAGGTTGTTTTGTGCTATGCATGATTGTAATAATTAAATACAACCGGTTGCTGTATTATTTTTTTATATTATGTTCGATCTAGATTATATGTAAATTTTTTTGTGGAACATAGGATCGATAAATGTAAATTAAATTTCCTTGCTATGCGTGGTGCTATAATGAGGATCGGAGGCACAACGAAGAAGGAAGCAAGATATACGTGACAACATAATCTATTTACGACATATTGGAGGACAGAGATGGATGATGTCATAATAGTTAGAAATTTTATTTTCATATTTATTGCCTTTATATATTGTTTTTATGTGTTGTGATGTGTGCGCAT
>JBBMJZ010405017.1:0-12942 GCA_037833815.1 Zingiber zerumbet
GAGTGCTTGCGCCAGTGCCCCCATCACTGGTTCTCGCTCTAACATCCTTGTTTGTTCTCTCGGTGGTGTGTGCAGGTCTATGATTTCCGGCTCTTGGTCCCTCCTCTATCAATATTCCTGCAGCCACCTCACCACCGTTCATCTACTTAGCTTCCGGACGGGATTATGGTACTATTTAATTTATGAGATTTACATAAAATGGACTACTTTTGCAAAGAGTTTTCCACACCCATAGGATTCCAAAAGACAGACATGCAAGCAAAGATAAGAAACGGTAAGAAAGGACGTCGAGTGAACATTTAGGGTACTCCAATCTCGTTAGTTAATGATAAGAGGTCCAATATGATTTTTGTACAAGAATAACTTGAAGAATATTATATATACGTGTATTATTTTACACAATATGATTATTGAAGATGAAGGGATGTATATTCAATTGGTTGAAATGATGAAGAGGATCCTTCGGCAGAGATATTTTACGACTTTATATCCAAGAGATTCAAAAATACCTTCAGAGAAACTACGAGCTATTTGATAATCAAATATATCATTAGCTTCGGGTCGACTTGATTGAATATATTTATATATGCTATCAGTACAATAAGTAAAAAAGTAATTTTTATAAATTATTTATAATAATTAACTATTTAATGCTGTATTTCTTCTTTTCCAAATTTATAATTTTTCAATTGTACCTTTTAACAAATTATGTGATATAAGGGTAGTCTATTAACAAATAATTGATTTTTTTTTAAAGGTATGTGAATTATTACGTGTGAGACTTAAAAAAAAATTATAGGAAGATTTTTTTTCTAGGTAAGAGAATAGCGAGATTTTTTATTAATGATGTGGCACGTAAAAAAATATAAAATCTAACTTTGGTGTTTTTCCATTGAAGATGCCTTAATAAATTGTATCCCAACGATGGGCACCAAACAATAATTGTATCATTCATGATCAATAATAAATTCATATCTCAGCGGGTTTGCTTTTTCTTAGGAGCTCCAGGATCATGAGAACTCAAGGTTCCACAGGCAGACCTACCACTTCAGCTTTGCATACCGTGTGCCAGCGCTTTCCGACCCAGCAAGACATGGACGAGTTCTTTGCTAACATTGAGCAGCATCACCAACGAAATCTAAAAGAGAAGTATATATGATTCTCTTCACTGATTTTAGTATCTCAACGCCATTCTGTAGACCCTTACTGTCTTTATCATACGATATTCCAGGTACAATTTTGACTTTGTTAATGAGAACCCGCTCCCTGGCCGGTACGAGTGGGTGAGACCTGACTGCTTTTAGTTATCAGATCTTCTTCACTGCCGCTTTTCCTGGAACTCAGTCCAGTCTTCTTTGTTTGATTCGATGATCATCGATTGAAGTTCGCTTGTTCCATCTGAAGGGATGCATGCATCTTATAGAGCTGGCGAAACATGTTAGAAAAGATTTGGTCAGCATGAGAACATGTTGTGTGTTAAATGCTCATGTTGAATCTCTGTTAATTGATCCCTGTTTTGTCATTGGAATGTTTGGATCGATTAGAGTGTGATACTGCCGCGCCATCAGTTGCTAGAGATGAAGAAATCGCTTGCAGTGCAAAAGAAATTTTCATGTAAGAAGATCAATGATAAATATTTATTCTTAATTTTTTATAAAAAATAAAAATTAAGTATTTTTTTTCAAGGACTAAAATAAAATCCTTCTCTCCCATTTAATCATTGAAGGTGCTATTTTTAAAATTTCACGAGATACGATCGGGAAACTTCCCAATCAGATGTTTTGATCTACGGCAATAATAATAAACGATATTAATTTTTGAAGACAATGAATAAATATGTCCTTATCCATTCGCTTCCCGTCATTGTTTATTGTTTATCATTATTAATTCTTATTATTATGAAATCTTACGTCCGCATTACGGGCGAACGGGAAGCCCGGAGCTTTTTCTGACTACGCCCGCGAGTGTCGTGTTTTATGCGGTCTGTCATGGATAGAATGTAACAGCTGTCATATATTCGCCTCAAAGAACGGCTAATTAAGTACAGTCCATCGCCGGAGCAGATTACCGTGAAAGTGAGAGACTTCATCCCCAGCCGTTGCTTTTGATCAATCATGGCGCACGAGGATCTTCCAATCCCTTTCTACTCGTCTCTGGACCCTGTCTATGGCGATGGGTCACTGCTCGAGGAGGCGCAGATCCGGTTCCAGACCGTCAAGGCGAAGTTCGTCGAGCTCTTCGGCCGTGAGCCACAACTCTACGCTCGATCACCAGGTGACGTTGTTGTTTGTCGCGGATTCTTTGACCGTCAGTTGGCGATGACGATTCCGATTCAAGGGGGAGTTTATTAATCTGTATTTTTATCGTTATTGCCTCATGTTTCTTCTGTAGGTAGGGTTAATTTAATCGGCGAGCACATCGATTATGAGGGTTATTCGGTGCTTCCGATGGCTATTCGGCAAGATACGATCGTGGCCATTGGGAAGCGTGATGCCGGCGAGTCGAGCAAAGAGGTTAGGATTGGGAACGTGAACCCGAAGTACTCTGTGTGTACTTACCCTGCTGATCCTCATCAGGTATTCCTCCTTTCTTTGGATGACATTATCCTATACTGGTGATTATCATGTGGAAGATGAACAGGGGTTTTCTTATTCCTTATAACCAGGAAGTTGATTTGAAGAATCACAAATGGGGCCATTATTTTATCTGTGGGTAAGAAATTATTCCTTCTACTATAGTTGGAGGACACCTGCCGCCATATGTCATTGCATCGTGTTAATAATAATACTTGATCGTTCACTAAATTTCCTTTAACATACTATTTTTGTTGAAATTCGTGATTGATTGGTTAATATGATTGAATTTAGAACTTAGTTATAAGAGGAAAAAGAACTCTATGTTATAAGAGGGCCCTAGTTCCTGGCCGTTGGCCTAAATCAACCTGAACTAATTTCTGTTTGCCTGGACAGCATGGACGCACGTTACCACGCTAAATCACCTTTCCCTTTTTTTTTTAAATCGAAAAAAAAGTACATAATGGTTATCTGGGTATATAATTTTCAAAACACGCTATTTTTTTTTAAATAAAAATTGCTAAAAGTTCTGTACAAATACCCCACCCCTGAACCACTCTGCCTCATTCTCATCCAATTCCAATTTTTATTTCCAACCCGTCACTCACTGGTATTGTAAAGAGAAGCACATAAAATTCTACTTTTGTAGTAGAACTCCTCACTTGCTATTATTGGAAAGAAGAATACATAATTCTATTATCTAGTTTCTACAGTACGAACTGTAGCATTAAGAACTTTCATATTATGATTTATTTTAACATTAGAAATTTTTTCATATATTATTTTTAAAATTAGTTTCAGTGTATTCTAATGGTTCAATTAGGGCATTGATAAGAGTAAAGGAAAAACATCAAGATAGTGAAATTCACTTGCATTATAAGCAGACGAGGCTGTAGGTGTTGTGTTTCCCCCCAAAATAGTCAACACCTCAGTTCACTAGCATGTGCTAATTGCAGGGGTAGGGATGGACGTTACCTGCTTATAGCTTCAAGTGCTGCAAATACTCATATACAAAAGGGCATGTATATCATGGGGGCACCAAAACTCTTCCAAAGCCTTCTGGTTTCAATGACATGATTAAGTTGAACTCACTAGTCACGATATTATAATTGTTAAAAATGAACTGTTTTTGTACAATCCCATCTATGATTCTATTAAGTTACTACTGCATTCTACTCATTTCACTTGTAGACGATTATTCCCCATGGTTACTAAGCCTTCCTCTTAAACCAACTACTAATATGTATGAACTTACCTATATATAGCTTAGACAAACATGATTTGATGACAATGAAGACTCAAGAAATAATATTGTCATTTTGCTTTTCATCAAATAATTTGTTGGTTTGATTGAACATGCTATCATTGTTTCTCTCCCTTGCATGACAAAACATGTTAAATAACTACCATTTCTTATACACTATTTACAATGCATCAACCATTTCTTATTCACTATTTACAATGCATCGACCATTTTTTTATGTAAAATGTGACATATTTTTGTTATTTTTACTAAGACTTAATAAAATCCCTTGACTTTCAGATACAAAGGCATATATGACTATGCTAAATCTAAAGGAGCAGACGTTGGTCTACCCTTTGGCCTTGATGCAGTTGTTGATGGGACTGTGCCAACAGGTGCCACCCTCGTCAATTCCTTGATTTATTAATTTTTTGGTATAGTTCCTATGAGCATTCTATAGCATTGAAAAATACTTATCAATCTCATGTAGGGTCTGGTCTTTCAAGCTCTGCAGCTTTGGTGTGTTCAGCAACTATTGCTATAATGGCTGTTCTTGATAATAATTTCCCAAAGGTATTTTGTTAATTGCTGAAATTGCATGAGTCTGAAGTTTGATTCTTTGGGTGCTGTAAACTGAAGAATTGTAGAATCTACATAGGTTTGCATCGATAAATTTTGTTAGCTTTCATTGTTCTTATGACAATTGAAACATCATCATCTTTTGTTGCATTAACTTACAAATGATGGTATAACTGCACTCAAAATTTGAACTTCAATATAGAATTTTGCTTTCATAATATATTTAGGTAACCAAAAATCTGTAAGTTTTTTTAAGTCAGTAATTGTGAAAGAATACTTTATTAATCCATTTTTTCCATCTTTGATGATTAAGCTTGAATTAATGCATCATATTATAGTTCAAAATATATGTGGGCGAGAGAGTTACAGTAAACATGTATTTTATTCCCATTTATCTTATATATATTTTGCAGAAAGAAATTGCTCAACTTACATGTGAATGTGAGCAGTACATTGGAACACAATCTGGTGGTATGGATCAGGTAAATTGTCTGCTGCTATTTACATTCTGCATCTAATATTGCTATTGTAGTAATACACTTCCTCTGAAGGAAAGTTTTGTATGGTATAAACTGTCGATTTTCTGTTTTACAGTCATAAATTTAAATAACATGTTAAATCTTCTAATTTTGATTTTTGTGCTTAATTTAACACTCATGCCACCTTGGTATATCACTTATTACAGTAGGTCAGTATCAATAATATGCCTCCTGTTCCCATCTTGCCAAAACCATCAGAATCCCAAACACATGTTCAGTCATAATTCTGTGAGATTCTATAGTGTATATCAACTTGGGTGACTTAGATTGGTGATAGAACTGAAATAAGGGAGTAGGGAACTGGTGAATTTTGTTTTGCAGTATTAGGCTATCCTTTGGCCTAGATTAGGATCATCTATCCATATCTATATTCTCTCCAGATTGCTTTAAGAATTGGACTATGTCTGGGTTTACTTATAGCCATTGGTCAGCTAGGATTTGAAACTAACCCACTGTAAATGAGTCCAATTAATTTCGCAATGGCTTATCCACCATTTCCACCTCCTACCTCTTGGGAGGTGGGTGCCCAGGTTTGTTTTATGGTGATGGAGTGATATTTGGAGGAATTTGGATTGCCAAGATGTTTCTCATTTTTCAAGGGACGACAATTTATTGCCTAGGCCTAGCATAGAGGCGAGATAGTAAATGGTGGTAGTTCTCAAGTGCAAAGTTTCTATCTGCTTGAATTTTCTTCCATAAAGAGAGATAGACTTACCTTGGAGAGGCATACTTCTAAAACAAAGGGTGATTGGGGATTTGTAGATCTTTAATTTTATTTTCACATTTTTTGCTATGAGAATATTTCATACTCTTTCTTCCCTCGTCCAACTTATACAAAACTCACATGCTTTTTGTCTTCCATCAAAACTGCAGCATGGAATGATATTCAACCTTGTTCTTTTTAACTGGATTTACCATTTTGTAACTTGTTTATCTAATGGCGCAGCAATTTAGTCTATCATTTAATCTATTGTGGCAGGCGATATCCATCATGGCAAAAACTGGATTTGCTGAGTTGATAGATTTTAATCCTATACGTGCTACTGATGTAAAATTACCAGATGGTGGAACTTTTGTAATTGCACATTCTCTTGCGGAATCTCAGAAAGCTGTGACAGCTGCAACAAACTACAACAATCGTGTTGTAGAATGTCGCTTGGCAGCGGTGTGTTTATTTTTGTTTCTCATTTTGTATACTAATCTGTCTGTTCATTTCACCATCTTTATGTTGATTCATCTTGTGGAACTGGGATCTGTTTTCATCTGACTTTCATGCCTCAAATACTTGGTGCTGATCTGATGGTTTGTTGTAATTTTATCTGTGAAGCAGCAGAGTATCCAAGCAATCAAACACCGAGAAAATTCTGATGCTCCATGTAACATGAAATTAACATAGATTAAGTTGCCTAATATCTTTGCAGTTGCATTTTATTCTGTGTTGTAATCTTATGTATTAACATGAACTCGAGAAATTTTTGATGCTCTATGTAACATGAAAATAAACTTAGCATAAGATGCCTAACATCTTTGCATGTGCATTTTATTATGCAGTGCAAATCTTATGTATTAGCATAATTTGCTGATGCTTAACTGTAAGTGTTTCCCAGGATTTATTGAGCTGAGTAGAGAGACTTGAATGTGTTTGATGACTGTGGTTGCATTTCATATACTTCACCAATTTAGGATGCTAAATTTCACTATCCTTGGATTTGAATCATCTAAACTTGGTTTGATAACTACTACTTTAGTGGTGAAGATTGAAGTTACAAGTTCAGACATGTACAAGTTACAAGTTTATGATATTGGTATAAGAAGAAAAATTATTTCCACTATTTTTCTCTGAAATTAAATTTTGTTTTTGTTATGAATCAGATCAAGAACTATATATTTAAGTTTCATGATTGTTTACCGTCAAATGATTTTAATCTCCATTTTTTGTTGTTAGGCTTTGTTTTAAATCCGAACCTCACCTGCTTGTATTGATCTTGTATAGATTGTCCTTGCCATAAAGTTAGGGATGGCTGCAAATGAGGCCATCTCCAAAGTGAAAACACTATCCGATGTCGAGGGGCTATGTGTATCCTTTGCTGGTAAACATGGATCTTCAGATCCTTGTTTTGCTGTTAAGGTTGATTCTGGCTCATATGATCTCTATTCTTTACTTCTCTTGTTTATGTTTAGCATGCTTGGATTCTCCCTTGTAATGGTTTTAAGTTTTGACTGTTGTTCTTGGAATCAACAAATGCTGGTCTTGTAATTTATAGCCATGCTATTGCTCCAAACAGCTACACCAATGCTTTATTAGTTTAGCAAATTTACAAAAGAATTTCTAATATTATTTGAATACTGATATATAAGTATCTATATGGGTTTACTTACATCACAGTCATGGTATTGCTAATTAGTAAGTGGTAGCTATGCTTCATACTTCATGACTCTAGGAATTTTCCAATTTATATTGATACTAGGTGCCCTCCTGACTTAAGTACTCTTCATCCTGGTTTGAGAAAAGAATCAAATAAATTTAAGGTTAAATGGATTAAAGATTTAATTGGTGATACTGCTTTTTCTATAGTATGCTAATGAACATGTAACATAACTAGGCCTCGAGTATGTGATAGTTAGTGGGTAATACATTTGCTAGGACATAGTTGTTGTAATGCCAAGATAAGGCATATAGCATTGTATTTTGCTAATATGTTAGAATATATTGAATTGAATTTCTTGGATCCCTATTGCCATCCCTCCTCTTCTCTTCTCTCCTCTCCTGTCCTCTCGTCTCTCTTCCCCTCTTTTCTCTTTTCCTCATCCATATATCTAATGCTACATCAAACCTATATTTATAGAAATTTGAAATTATATTTCTTTTTGTCCTCCTCTCTTCTCTTCTCTGCTCCCCCTTTGAAATTTTATTTATCAGTGCTGTGTCACACCTATATAAAGATGATTTTGATGCTTATATTCTTTGTTTGGTGTAGCATTTATTTTCTAAGTTTATTACTTATTTGTTCATATGCTTTCCATTAAACAGGCACACTTGAAGGAGGAGCCTTACACAGCAGAAGATATTGAGAAGATCATAGGAGCGAATCTTACATCCATTTTTGCAAACTCAATGTCATCACTAGATGTCCTAAAGGCTGCTCAACATTTTAAGATTTTTCAGGTTGCTTTTCACTGTAGTTTTATTTTTCACGCTTATAATTCTATTATAGCAAAAGGTTATTACTCTCACCCTAGACACCCCTCACAGCTACCATAGATTGTTAATGAGAGTTGAGTATATTTGCAGTTCTTAGAAATTGGAATATCTCTTTATGCTCTGTGTTGTATCTATTTTAGCACTCACTTGGATGGTAGGATTCACACATGAGCCTGTCTTGACTGGACTTGTGGCCTTGGTTGTAACCTTTGCCGAGTTGCCCTGATTTGACAAATTCCTTGTGGAATCAGCTGAGTTCAAGTAATTCACTGTTAGATCAACAATCAAAACGCGAGGAAAAAAGAGAAGAGGATTATAATAGATTTTTGATGTATACTAATAAAGTCCTGTATGCAGAGGATGGGGAGTGGAAGCTGTTTCATCACCACAAACTTGTGTCCTTCACCTTCAGGGGTTTGAAAAGTAAAAGATCTCAAATTTAGGAGAGAGAATAGACCCATAGCTCTATATGACGTTAACAAAGATGAAACTGTATTCTTTTGATTTCAAGCGAACAATACTGGTTCAACTCTTTTATGACGTAATTGTGTATATCCAGTCACTTTTGTGATTAAATATCTGCTATACATATATATTTGTGTTGATGTCTGAGGCATTTCTTTCATATATTGTCAAGCGTGCTTCACATGTTTACTCGGAAGCGAAGCGTGTCTATTCATTTAGAGACGTTGTCTTGTCAAAGCTCAGGTCAGTACTACAACTCTGCTTATAACTTCATCTTCATTCACCACGTCCTTTTCTGTTATTGCTTTTCATAACCATTTGGAAACTGTTTTTATGTGTGAAATTTGTAGAGTTCTTTGTTTTCTACTATTTTCCAATTATATCTTCCCTTTGACAGTCCCATCCTGTAAACTGTTGTGATTCCCCTTCCTGTATAAGTATTCCAGTATGTTATTGTATCTGGTAATCCAAATAAGTTGAATGCTTAATTTTTTTTTTCCTTCTTATGGCAGGGTAATTGCCAATAGTTACAATATACAATTTACTCTTAATAATTTTTTTTGGCCACTTCACTTTATTTTTCTGGACTTCTATCTCATTTCATGCAAGCAATTATGACTCAATCTCAAAGAAGCAAAATTTGATCATATTGTGGGTATGGCATCTAGGGTTGGCTAATATGTTACTCTAGATCTACACATGGGAATCAACTTACCCTTTTTAATATGAAACTCTAAGCAATCTATGGTCGTCAATTGAGCCTTGGCTTAGATCTTCACTCTTGATGACTAATTTGTATCTGAGTATCTGTAGTCCCAAATGTGTATAAGGATCACATCAGTGATGTTGTAGGCCTAGAATAATCTGGATTGTCAATCGTGAATCCAGAGCCAGTACCAACTTGATATTTAGGCCCTGCATCAAATTAGCATTTGATACTGTTCTATTTCATTGTCAAGAAAATAAAGTTTTGGTGTTTATCAAGTCATTCTATTTATATTGTGATGGTTCTTCTGATAAAAGAAGTTGCAAATTCCAGCCATGATTAGAATTCTTTGCAGTTAATCTTTTTAGTTGATACCTCAGCTTGTCTTATTTTCAGTGATGATGATAAGCTTAAGAAGCTTGGTGAACTAATGAATGAGAGCCACAGTAGCTGCAGTGTACTGTATGAGTGCAGGTAGGAGCTTAGTCTTTTTTTGCATGCTTGTCTTAATTCACTGTTTCTATATGCTTGTTGAATTCTCTTTGAAGTATTATGGCCAATCATTTATTAATTCAGAAGTCAAATCTCGCCTTGATTCCCCTACAAGGATGAGAGGAGTGAATGAGTGGAAAGAAGTATGCAGGGAGAGGTGGAAGAAATTTCCTTATTTATGTATCCTTGGGATGAAACCAAAGTAGAAGTCTTTTCCTCCATTTAGTTATTTTTTGAGTGAAAGAAAGAGGGAAGTTTCTTTATTTTCTCAAATTAAAAAATTTCAAAAACCTTTAAAAATTAATAAGTAGTTTTATAAAAAAAATTATGAAATTGTCAGTCTGAAATTGACGTGAATTTTTGTCTTATTTGGGTGATGGAGGAATAATTTCCTGTCTTTCTCCTAAGAAAATAAAGAGTATGTTGGGCTTCAACCGCTCTTTCCCCCTCACTCTGTTAATCTTCCCACTTCTTTACCTAATAGGAAACACAGGCTAAAAGTGCGTGCTTTGAACACACTTTTAGCCTTAACTTGCTGCTCTGCACCATAGAAGATTGCACTCATTTGTGTGGATTTACTGGTCTGGATTGTGTACTATAATGTATATGTGAGAACTCATTTGCAGGATCATAACTTATTGTTGACCCAATAGTCCAATACAAGAAGAATATGAAACTTCAATTAGTTTTATACAAATTCAGTTTTTTTTGTCATCAATGTATCATTGCTTTTTGCATTTAGGTTGTTAGTGAGAATTTTCTCACGCTTAATGTAAAATATATTAAATTGACCATTGACTGAATGACATTTCAATCAGCTGCCCGGAGTTGGAAGAACTTGTAAAGATTTGTAGAGATAATGGAGCACTTGGAGCAAGGCTTACAGGTGCTGGTTGGGGTGGCTGTGCAGTTGCTCTGGTGAAGGAAAGTATCGTTCCTCAGTTCATTCAAAATGTGAAGGTGAGTTTTTTTTCAAAAAAAAAAGGGAAATGGAAAAAAGCATATACTTCATTCATGCATTACTAGGAAAAAAATTATGTTTTTATTTCTCCGCAATCTCCCAAGAAAATCCCTCTACAAGGTCATGCCTTTTTTTATACTCGAGGCTTTGTTATCAAACCCTCATACCTTTCACTAGCAACATATAATATGTATCTTTCTGAAACACCTATAATTTGTTTATCTCGTAGAAGAGAGAATGACGATCTTTCGTAAGGGTATCAATTTTGTGCATGGGCCATATAGAACACGCCTGTGCTTGCATATTACTGTCATATGGCAGTTCTACTGTTTGAGTTTCTATCCTCTGCATCTTGTTTCATCGTGTACTGATCCAATTTCTAGCCCCTCGGCCGATTATAGTTTGTGCTAAATGTTGGGCAGCTGCTTCTAGGGTAATCCAATATTTTACCGTTGTAGATTTTTCCTCTGGATTGCTTTGTTATGGAGCTTCCGATGTTCTTATTACTGACCAACATATATCTTTTATGGATTACTTTAATTTTAGCAATCATATGTTGTTGTGCAGGAGTCATTTTACAAGTCGAGGATTGAGAAAGGAGTCATCAGAAAGGATGACATCGGTCTTTATCTGTTTGCATCAAAGCCGTCAAGTGGTGCAGCGATTTTCAAGTTCTAGGTTTTCTTCGATTGCTTGTCTCTAGTAATTTTATGCTACCAGTGAAGGTCTAGTTGTTATTGATTTTATGCTAGTTTCCAATTTGTTACACTAAGTTTTATTGATAATCCTGTATAAGCCTTAACAAACTGGAAATTTTCCTTTCCTCAAGAAATACCAAACGGAGAGCACATTCCGTATTGGATTAGTTTCATGATGCTTCCATCCATCAAGACAATCTGATCTCCAAATCAGTTTTTGATCACTTTTAGTGTTTTATCATGTTTGATTGGAAATGGAGACTTCATCATCTTTATTAATTGGGTAGCTATAGTTTCAGTTTCATTCTGTAGAAAAGCATTGCCATCAATTGATTTATTATCTATTGATTATTGATGAAAGTTGGATTAACAAATTTGACTAGAATTTGTCTTGAGGACATCTATCTTTGAGCAAGGATTAGATATCCTTATGTAGCTTCGGAGTCTGCAAAATTTTTCCCTGGACCAAGTTGATCAGCGGAAAACATGGATTGAAATCTCAACTTAAATCATGACAAAAAAAAAATGTGATAATTTTTTTTGAGGGTCAATAACTTTTAACCCCCTTGTATTTTATAGTAGGTTGCATTTTGTCCATCTCTATTTGAAAAATGACACTTCACTCCCTTTGACATAAGTAAAAAAGAGAGAAAAAAAATAAATGACTAAAATAACCCTAACTTAAATCAGACTTTTAAAAGAAAATGAAAAATAAAAATAAAAATAATTTCATAAGATCGTTGAAAGCTTAATCTTAACCCAATTTAATTTATATATAGATTTAAAATCTCACTTGTTCCTAGAAAAATCAAAATAAAGATTCTTTATTTTGATTTTTAATGATAGATTTTATTCTATTTTTATTTAATTTTAATTTATCAATTTAGAATTCTAACTCATTTTTATTTGGTGAAATGAGTTTTTGACTAATTATCCTTCTCAGAGTTGCTATTTTTTTTATTATTTATACTGGTGCATGTATGAATTTTGTGAGGATATTTTTTTAGGAACAAGTGAGATTTTGGACATATATAAAAATCAGGTTGGGTTAAGGAATGTTACGGGATTATTTTTATTTTTATTTTTCATTTTTTTTCTAAAAGTTTAATTTAGATTAGGGTTATTTTGGTCATTTATTTATTTTTTCTCTTTTTTACTTATGTCAAAAGAGGGTTAAGTGTAGTTTCTTAAATAGAAGGGGGCAAAATACAATCCGCTATAAAATACAAGGGGATTTAAAGTTATTAACCCTTAAAAAAAAACAGAGGTGTTTTGAATGATTTTAATATAAAGAAGGTGATATTAGTGATAAGATTTTCCAAATTGAAAGAATATTTTCATGGCAACCCCGCCTACCTTTACACTTCGTGCTTGGTTGGACCGGACCGCACTGATTAGGGATGCAGCATCTGATCTGATCTCGCCGGTCTCTCGTTAGATTGGCCGACCGTGGCTACAAAAAGTAAGCTCACAGCGCATGCTCG
>JBBMJZ010405069.1:0-29026 GCA_037833815.1 Zingiber zerumbet
TGTCTTTATAATTTTTTTTTTTAATCTAAGGATCAATTCTCATAAATAATTTGTTCGTAATGACTCCATGAAGAATTTCCATAAAACTTGATCAATTATTTCAGGATTAATGTTGGTAATTAAAAAAAATAATTGGTCACGGACAATGATGCGCAATCTCGTAATTTTATAAACAATTCGAAAGTAGGGAAGACAGCGGAGGAGGTGGGGCGGTGGGCCACGCCGAACTCGTCGACCACGTGAGCGGAGAATAAGAATTTGCTGCACTCCCCCGTCCGAACACAGATCTTGCAGTCCCTATCATCAGCATCCACGTGTCAGAATAAATAGCAACTAACGTTCGGATTTTAAAATCTTCCATCACGGCCGTAAAAGCCCGATATCACCGCTTCTTCCACCGTCCGTACGGGACGCACCGCCTCATCAACCGCTACAAATGGTCAGAAAAAAAAAATCAATTCTGTCACCGGTTCAAAAACACAGCCGTTAGTCCACCTCCCTAGACTTGCACCCACCAAGACCCACCGACTGATGGTAATTAGCGAGAACTGGGGCCCACTGAGTGTGGAATCAGCACGAGGAGCGTGATGAGGGATGGTGGGTAATTTTTTTATTAAAAAAATCCAAATTAGTAAAATGAAAAAAAGGAATGGTAAGAAAATGTCAAATAAATCGTAGAAGAAGATACACTGCGCTCTCTTCTTCGTCTTCTTCCTTCTGCCTGCCCTATTTACCGTCGCTCCGCGTTCGAAATCCTCGCCTTCGGCCAGTTGTCTTTGCTTTCTACTTTCTCGCCGCGTTGGGAGAGTTTCGTGTTCACGTACTCTGCGATCTCGAACTTTGCCCGGTGCCGTTTCTCTTCCATGCATTTTTGCTGTTGTCTTGATTTATCGGTTTGTTCTTGGTAAAAAGTCCCGCTTTACTTCGAAATATATGATTTTTAGGGATAAACGTTCGAAAATTTCTTGGTGTCCATGGCACCGACTGATTTGCTTATTCCGTTCTTTACTTTTTCTGAGTTGTAACGAGTTCATCTTGTTTCTACAGTGATCGGCGGCCGTGGTGGCCATGTTCACCGAAGGGCTCGACCCGCACGCTCTCCGATGGGTTCGCGAGGTAGGGATTGACTATGGTCTTTCTTTCCCTGTGATTTTCTCATCTTTGATGGAATTTTTTTGCTCGTTCTGATGCTGCTTGTAGGGCCATGCTTCGGCGACAAGTGTGCATCCGCGGATGGATCAGTTCGGCAACTTCCGAGACGGTGGAAGAGGGCTTGGGATACCCCCACCGGAGAAATTTCGGAGTGGTCACCTTCCGCTCGGCAGCATTCCTATGTCTCACGCTATCCCGACTAGGGTAGATAGTCAGTCGGGTTCTGACATGGATGAAACCTCCGATGCTGAAGCAGAGATCTATGGGATGCGCCATTCTGTTGATTCGTCTCCGGTGCATGAGGTGTCTGGTAGGAGAGTCCCCAACGGAACATTCCGTCCATCTGCCTTTAGCAACCGGTATACAGGTCTTGGTTCTACACATAATTACTACTCTAGTGATGGGTACTCAGACATCAGTTCGTCAGTAGACACCACTAGGAAGCAGCCACAGCAGACAAGGAAGCCGGTTCAGTCAGAGTACATGAAAGAGGAGGATGAGGAAGACGGACTTTCAGACTCTGGTCGGAGCTCAGAGTTTTCCAGTCAGGTAGAAAGGCACAATACTGGCGCTACTGTTCCTTTGAGAAGTGGCTATGTTTCCGAGAGCTATTCCTGCAATGTGCCCCAGAGACCAATTGCCATTGAAAATGCTAATGCTGGGAAAGTTGGTAGGCATTCAAAATTCAGCTACACTCACAATGCTCCCTCCATTGAGGGTGTTAGTGTTAGTGTGTCTTCTGATAAGCTTGATCCATCCCCACGGACTGTTTATCATTCAAAGGGCTATTCAAAACACGTTCCATTGGTGGTGAATCCTACAGAAAAGGTTTCAGACTCTATCTTAGTGCTTTTATGTATTTTAGTTATGATATTAGAATCAGTGATGCTGCCCTCATTCAACTTCCCTGATTTGTAAACAAAGGCTTCATATAATCAATTATCTCATATGCCATTATGGGAGATGCTATGGTAGATTAAAACTCTTGGTCATATGAACTGTTGCAGGTTATTTACATTATGCCTATGATTTTATTACATTGGCAAGAAAATCCAAGTTAAAGAAACATTGAATAAATAATCACCAAAATCTTCAGTACAAGTTGACAATTGGGTATTGTATCAGAAGTTCTTATGCCCTAGTAAACCTAAATTAGTTTGATAAAATTTGAACTTTTGCACCTAATTTCATCCCTCACTTAAAAGCAATTACTACCAACTCTCACAATCCATATATGTGGTCATGATGTAATTTGCTCTAACAAAAGCTTTGGCATTCATTTCCATTTAACATTATCTGCGCTTCTTTATCGTATAGACCAACTGACATGTTATTTTATGTTATATATAACATAGTGTTTTCTAATATATAAAGGGCACTACGGTGCATGAAGCTCCCGTCAATGTGGGGTGCGAGTGAAAGGTCTATTGTACGCAGCTTTCACATTGCTGCTGCTTCAAGGCTTCTCTTCCCTCCAAGGAAATCAATTTTTTGGAAATTATTCTCAAATCCTTTTCCAACGAGTTTTTATCCATCCTTTTCCAATGCTATGTAGATTGGGTGTGGGTGTTGCATCTGAAGGAAATAAGATGACATAAAGATGATCTTGGTGACACTTTATGCCCGTTCTCTTTAGAGGAAATAGAGGGAGTAGAGGGAGAAAAGTATTAGGAATCATTTTTCAGTTTTTCTCAATTTTGCTTTTGTTTTCTTTGGGCACACCATGTGCATGGAATGGAGCTCAAATCTGGTTCTAAAAAAATTTTTTTTAGGTCTATTTTTGATTTATTTTTAAACCAATAAAATTTTGAAATTTAAGTTTCCCGTCCTCTTTCCATCCTTCTAAGGAAATTGAAAAAGGAAGCACCAAACCAGTAACCTTACCAGTTTATTATCCGGTTGAATTCTAAGAAACATAGTGTTGCATAAAGTTTCCAATCATCTCTCTTAAAACAGGAATTGGAGTTTAAGTTGTGATATCATTACTATTGTGGAATGAAAGTTTCTTGTTTCTGGATTATGCTCCAATTCCAAAAATAATGACGGTACTGATTGATGGTCCTGATTCTGGTGTGATATGACAACTTAGGATCAAAGTCCTATGCATGATGAAGTCATTTTCCCCCTCGTCATCTATTGTATGCACCGTTCATACTACAACTGTGACTTCTATTGATTTGCTTATCAATGCATGTGCATGCAGGCTGGTCTCTGACCATCCAAGTGCTCTGTCTGGTCAATTCCAAAAATATGAATAATCATATTAAGTTCTTAATATACTGGCGGTACTGATTGATGGTTCTCATTCTAGTGTATGGCAATATAGGTTCAAAGTTCTATGCATTGTGAGGTCATTTTTTTCCTCCCTTTCATGATCTATTCACAACAGGTGTGACATCTATTGATTTGTTTGTCAATGAATATGCATGCAGGCTGGTCTTTCTGAGTCTGACTATCCAAGTGCTCCTCCTATTCATGGATATGACAAGGATATGACTGATGATGCTTCAGAGCAAATTGCTGGTGTGAGATCTCCTGCTAAATCAAATGGCTCAATTTTAATGCGAGAGTCAATGTTCCCTGCCAATGCTAGAACCAATCAGTCTGAGACAACCACCAGGTTAAATTATCTTAACCGTTGAAATGTTTTTACATAATAAAACATATCTAATTTGCTACCTATGTTATGTATTCTAACAACCAGCTTACCTCAAAGGAACTGTCCTAGTACTGAAGCTGCTAGATCCTCTAGTTTGTTGCCAGCTCGTCTTCCAACTTTTCATGCAAGGTATATCTGTTTCAATACTATCACTATTGATTTTTTTGGTGTTTCATATTTAATGATATTTCTGCAACTGACAAATTATTTAAATCGACAATACATCAAAACTGAATTCTTGGATGATTTTTTGACCACCTTGAAACTGATGCTAGTGCTCAAGGTCCCTGGTTTTCTGTAATTGCTTATGATGCTTGTGTTCGGCTATGCCTTCACTCATGGGCTAGAGGTTGCATGGAAGCTCCCATTTTCTTGGACAATGAATGTACTCTTCTACGAGATGCATTTAGGTGAGTCTTCTACAATTTGTAGTCATCTGAAGATATTCTGTTCTGATTATGTAAAAGGTTCTGAAATGAAGTTCTTGTTATTTGGACAATTAGATATATTAGACAAATCCAATTAATATGGGTTGAACTATTCAGTGAGCTTGATTAATTTTGAATGGTAATGGGTTTTTCAGGTTCTGCTTTAAGTAATCTTGTTTTTGCACTCCCTTCAGAATATTTTATTGGGTTGAACTGTTTTTCACCATGTGCATCTTGATTGATTGTGAAGTATATTGGCTTCTACCTGATTTGATTATTTTAAAAACCATATTTTCGATCATTGATTGCATTTTTAGTGCAATTTGTTATAAGAAGGGTAAGGCTGTAGTACAACAGATTGGTATTTGCAGAAGATACTAGCTTAGGATTAGACAAATGGCCATTTACATGTTAGAAGCAATTTGCATTTCGGAGGGCAAGATAGAAGGGCAACTAGTCTCTCCATCATACTTAAAGCAATGTTCTATTTAATAACAAATGTAATCCATTATATGACCTACTTTTAATAGTTATTGTCTGATAGGGACTAAATGAATTCACTTAGCTTGTCACATTTTGGGCTATAATTTCCACTTAGTAGGCATGTACCCCATTTGGTGGCAATGTGATAAAAGAGAACCAAGAGCCATGTAACTAATTAGTAACTCTAGATAAAAGGGAACTAACTATGCTCACTGTCACACTTAATGCAACATTCTACTGAATAACAACTCATGCCATCCATTATATGACCTACTTTTAATAATTATTGTGAGAATCATTGCTTTTGATAGGGACTAAATTAATTCATTTAGCCTGTCATGCTCCAGGTATAATTTTCATTTATGAGGAAGGTACCCCATTTAGGGACAGTGTAGTAAAAAGGAACCAAGAGCCATGTAACCAATTACTAACTTTAGATAATCAAGAAATTAAGTAAACTTTATATGTATATATTTTTTTGTAGAAATACAACTAAATTGTATACAGTGCAAAAATATCATATTTAAAAAAATACAACGAAATAAAAATCAAAAGGAATCAATAGGTGGAGATCAATTCTATGTATTAGCGAAATCAATTATAATGTTAAAAGGGTATCTTTGCTTGTATACGGGAGATAAAAAAAAGAAGCAAGCACAAATTAGCACTTAGTTGATAATCAAGAAAGATTATGTGCATTGATTAATATGTCAATAAAATAAGGTAAGCCTTAATTTCATATTACGATTATATATATATATATATAATCAACTATTTTTATTTCTTTTTTCTAATTATTAACAACATTTAGAGTCACCTTTGTTACTTCAAACTATCATTTTTTTTTATCACAAGTTAATATAATTTTACTCATCATCATTTAGTCACTAAGTATTAAATGTAGCACCAATAATACAACTTCTGTGAATTCATACCAATAAATCCTCTAAGAAGTGAACACTAGAGCTAATATTCTCAAGAGTATATATATGGGCTAAAGCCCTCATTAGGGATATACAATAACAACCCTTGTGTAAATAAGTACTGACTGTAGGTGACCCTTTTCTACCTCAACCTCATGTGGACGGTTAGGTACTTTGGTTTAAGGTTAAACTTAAGAGTTCTCACTTTTTAGTTTTTTTCTTCATTTAAAATATTTAGTTTCATTTTAATTTTTTATACCACATGTTTTATTCTAAGTTTACATCTTATCGGTTAGTCTAAACAACAACAACCAAGTCTTTATCTTACTAAGTGTGGTTGAATCAATTAGTCTAAATGGTTAATATAAATTCACTTTTTATTATAAGTTACGCAAATTTACTATATATTAGCATATGATCTCTAGGTATGAGGATATCAACATCTAAGTTAACAAATATCATAAAAGGTTAAACATATATAATGATAGGTATCAATTAAAAAATAATTTAGAGCAATTATTATGATGTCTATTGCCGTAGGAAAACTTACATGTTAACATGAAAGAATATCATTATTTAACCCCCAATAGTTTATTTTGTGTTAAAAACTTATTTCACTATTTTTGAGTGTATTTAATCTTTTCTTCAAAAACAATTATAAAAGCATAGATAATCATTTTTCTATTTATTCATTCACAATTAAATGTGTTGTATAAGTCAAAGGATAGATTTACACACTTCTATTTACAACAAAAAGTTTTGAGCATATGCGCTTCACTCAAATATGTATATACAAATATAATACGAAAATAACTCAAAAAACACAAAATAAATCTCTAATAATAATAATGATTTTAAATCTAAAATTATCTGAAATTCCAAGTCGATGGATCAAATTTTGATCCTATTGCCTTGATTTAATCTCAATTCCTAAACAAGACTCCTTGATGCAGCACAAGCGGAGATTGAGGGTCGGGTGGTCTGGGAAGTAGAAATTTGGAATGAAGTGGTAAAGGGATAGTAGAAACTTAGGCATCACATCATAGGGAGATTGTATAAAGAAATGTAGAAACTTAGGTATCCCACCTAAGGGTTCCTAAGCATCACACCATAGGGAAATTGTATAAAGAAACGTGGAAACTTAGGTATCACACCTAAGGGTTCCTAGGCATCACACCATAGGGAGATTGTATAAAGAAATGTGAAAACTTAGGTATCACACCTAAGGGCTCCTAGGCATCACGCCATAGGGAGATTGTATAAAGAAATGTGGAAACTTAGGTATCACACCTAAGGGTTCCTAGGCATCACACCATAGGGAGGTCATATAACACAACCAAAGAGAACTCTCAAAACTTTGATATCTATTCCATATTTCAGCATTAGAGAAGTACACATATGTATACTAGGACTCACAAAGGACTCAAGTAGCATAAATGCTAGTAGATAGACTTTATTGAAAACACAAAGGACTGATAAAGACACATAGGAAACTTAAAAGACTCATAAATATGCTACAATTTTCCAAGCATAGGAAATTAAAGCATATTGGAATTGTTGGTCATTTAATGCCGACTTTTGACTTTTAACCCTTAGGAATTGATGAACTTTATATCGTTTCCCAAGCAAAGCAGATTTATCATCTTCCAAGACATGCCAAATTAATAGTAGGGTTATAGAATCTTTATTTCTGCGCTTATAGACTTTTAATGAAGTTCGCCACTTATCTCCATCACTCCTAATCACTGACAAATAATAATTTATATTTCCATCCTAAACTAGATACCTAACCTAAATTAGAAATATTATAAATAAAATATTTATCTTTTTCCGCAATCGATGAAATAAGGTAGGCAATGAAACACTTGAGCCAATTAACCCTAAACAATATATCATAGTTAGTTCGAAATAATAAATCTTCCCAATTGCAACTGGATAGTTGTTCACCATTCTAGATGATAGGCACGACCAAGAAGGAGAAAAACTAGAGAGACAACAAGGGAGAAAGGGGATTGGGAGTGGAGGGTTGCTAACCGTTATTGTTGTTAGCGCAATTTTCCTAGGTTAAGGTTAACCCGTTTGACTAAGTTTGAGTTGGTTCAAACTTGAGTCTTGATGTTTGAGTTTTGATGTTTGATAATATAGGGAGATTGCATGTACAATTGTCCTTTTGGGGAGATTGTTCGTGTAATTCCCCTTTGGTCAAGCCTTGACCAGTTTGATGTGAAGAAGAGTCAAGTAGGTTAAGGTTGACCGGATACTTGACTGGGAAGTCCTAATTGGAGGTTAGGCAAGGGCAAGACCAACGGGAAGGTTTGTTGAAGAAGAAAATCCAATTGGGTCGATGTTGACCGGACACTTGGTGTGAAAATCCTGATGAGCGAAATTAGGTGAAAGGCCCTAGTGAGTGAAGCTAAGCAGATGAAAATTCTAGTGAGTGAAGCTAGGTGATGAAAAGTCTGGTGAGTGAAGCTAGGTGACAAGCCCTAGTGAGTGAAGCTAGACAATGAGGAAGTCATGATAGTGAAGCCAGACAATTGAAAATCCAGGTGGGTTAAAGGCTGACCGGACACTTGGTGATTGGAAGTCCAAGTGGGTCAAGACTGACCAGACACTTTGTACGAGATGGTAAGTCCAAGTGGGTCAAGGTTGACCCGACACTTGGCATGAGGAGAAAAGTCCAAGTGGGTCAAAGGATTGACCTGACACTTGGTGGAGAAGTCCTAGCAGGTCAAAGTTGACCAGATGCTAGGCAATGAGTAGTCCAACAGGTCACGGTTGACCGGATGTTCGGTGAAGGGAACCTTAGAGTTAGGTTTGGAAGTTAGGATTTGGTAATCGATTAGGTTAATCGATTACAGCGTGTGTTAAGCGATTAAGATAAAAGGGTAATCGCTTAAGCTTAAAGTCGGTGAGAAACAGAATGAAGCTGAATCGATTAGAGTAATCGATTCAACAATCCTTAATCGATTAAGGCTGTTTATGTGAGAAACATAAGCTACGGTGAGCGATTAAACAAGGAGGCTTAATTTCTTACGGCTAATTCTCGCGCGAACAGAAAACTTCCTAATCGATTAGGAAGGCTTAATCGATTGGGGTAGTCGATTAAGCTTTAGAAAAGTAGCCGTTATGCAGTTTGCTGACGTGGTAATCGATTAAGGCGCCAACGGTAATTCTAGAAAAGAGTTTTTCGTGCACTGTTTCATTAGAGCTTTCGTCACAAATTCTCTCCGCTTTACTCCATCTTCTCCGTCAGTTCTTGGAAGTTTAGGGCTGAAGTGTTGCTGCACTTCCAAGCTTACAAGAGGTATTCACAAGCAACAAGAGATCAAGCAAGAAGGTTTTTCATTTGTATTTGTGTATTCACTTCTTGTTTCGAGTTGTATTTCTTGTTCTTGAGTTGTAGAGGTTTCTCCATCTCCGGATAGTTTCGAGAAGAAGTGTATTCCATACTGAAGAGTGTGCTCGACGTGGATCCTTGGATTAGTTACCTTTTCTTGAGGTGGATACCAAGTAAATCCTAGTGTTAGCAAGGGGCCCACATGTGTGCATGGCAGAGACACATTAGTGAGAATGCACAAAGGAGATGAGCCAAATCGCTGGTGTGGTGGTGTCACATGGTAAAACAAACAGGAAGAATAGAAAAAGTGGGCAATCAGGAAGGAAAAAGAAAGTAGGATAGAGGAGATGTTGATGCTGGAAGTAGAAAAAGAGTAAAAGGTGGAGAAGGAGATGGCGATGGGAGAGAAAGAGCGCATGTCAGGTTGGGAAAATGTTGTGAATGGGAAGAAGAGGAAACGACAGATGTGTAAGTGAGAACAAGAGGCACATAGGTGAGGGAGAAGAGAGAGCAAGTAATTTCGAACTCCTAAAAAATTTCCTAATTTGTTCTTTGTTCAGCCATAAATTGGCCGAAAGAATTCTAAATCGACTCTAGTTCGAACCCTCTTAATTCTAATCATCACACCTACTGGTCCTACCTGATGTGTTCAGTCCAAACCCAATTTGACTTCAACTCGGTGGACAAATTTTATTTTGACAGGCTGGTTCAATTTATTGTATTGTTTATAATTTTTAGAAAAAAACTCAAATTTAAGGCGCGGAAAAATTATAAAATTTGGTAGTCAACATAGCTGCCAGCAAAAAAAACTACTCATGAAACAGAAGTATTTTTCCTCTGAACTTATGAAAATCACTTCTGAAAATTTTGAGCAAATTCCTCTCATAGGACTCTTCAGCATTCATAAAATTGCAGGATGCAACTCTTGGAACACCACAAATTGATTGGCTGAACTGTATATGATAACATTTGAGGGAAAAGTCTAAAGTAGGAAGATGCAAGATGTAATTGCTTCCATGCATTTGTCAGAGAGTGGGAAAAACTTAGGCTCTGTTTTCTAAGAAGAGAGAAAATAAGGTGGAAAGAAATACAGTAACTGGGAATAAAATCTTGGAAAACCACTGAAAATATTCTCTTTCACGTATCTCCTGTCGAAGGAAAAAGTTTACTTGGGAAAAAAAATTCAAATGCTTCTTATGAAGTGAGAAAAACCAAAATTTGGCATAATTTTCCTCAAACTGGTGATGCATAATTCTTTTGGAGAGTTGGTGAAGCCTGAAATGCTCCTTCCTTGTATGAGGAGAACATTTGGAGGGCTGGTTAGTGTTGAATCGTAGCAATGTAAGGGCAGTTCCATTTGCTGGAGGTTGGTTGACGTTGATGTTGCAAGGTCAGTTGAAGCTAGTTAGAGGGGGATATGGATTGGGAAAATGGAAATCGAGGTGTTTGAGGAGGGAATGGTTTTTACCTATTGCTTCTGAGGGAATTTGCAAGGGGAAGTGCAAGGGGAAAAGGGGTGCTCCAAAGTGAAGAAAAGAATCTTGCACTTGCTATTGGTGTCAAAAAATGTTAACTCTATCTTCTGGTAGTTCTCTCTGTCATCTACAGAAAATAGAGTTCCAGTCTGAAAAAAGGTATTGTCATGGTGCTTCAAATAATTTAGGACATCATATATATACATTTTTAAAATAAAAACCATCCTTTAAAGGGAATTATAACTTATAAATTGTTGGTTGCCTTTTGCATGATGCTAAATTAGATCTACTGACTTTGTCAAAGGACAACCAACAAATAACCTGCATCCCCAAATGATAGTATTCTAACAAAGAACATCTCGTGATGACAAATCCAAATTGAGGTCATGTGTAATCAAATTTCAAATGGATAGGAAATTCAACGGTTAAGGATACACGGAGAAACAGCTAGAAATGGATTCTATGATGACAAATCTAAATTGTAGCCATTTCTAATCAAATATCAAACAGACAGAAAATTTTCATGATTTTGGGTTTAGGGTCTTCTGATAAGAAATATGAGATAATAATGTGAAGATTGAGATCCTACTTAGGAGAAGAAGATTTTAAAGTTTATGAACATAGGTTCAGAGTGTAGGATCATAAGATCCATCATTTTTAATTTATAATATTCTAGAATTATATTTGACATTTAAATTCATTTTATTCACTAAATGGATTATTATGAACATTTTAAATGGTAGCATTCCAATAATATGAAGCATAAATAAAATTATTTTGATAGTAAATATCTGAAAATACAATGGAAATTTATGTTCTATATTATGCAGCAAGTAGCATTTTTTAATTTTAATCTCTAAAATTTCTAGTTGAATATGTATACATTCTATGTGGTCATGGTTTATGGGATTGAGATTCTATGGAGGAATGGCAATCAAACATAGAATCAAATTGTAGGTTTGTAAGTTTCTAGGTGAATTCATTTCCTACTTAGGATCAGTTAAGACTATTTGGATCGTAATATTCTAAAGTTTAGCTGAATACCATGGTCTTGCTGGTGATATGTACGTTCGTTAACCATATTATGTGAAAATCAACTCCATGAACAAATGTGGAGCTGGATGAATGAGCTTAAGATGAGTTTGTTTTCTTACAAATGGCAAGAGCTAGGACACATGGAAACTTTGCTTGACGTTTTCAAGGTGGTGAGTCCAATTGCTTTCTTGAGATTCAGTGACAAAGGTCAGGGATGAATGATCACTCACAGCAGAACAGGCATTGGGAGCTTAATAATCCTTAATGAAATGGGTATTACTTAATAGGTATGTAAGCTTACCTGTAATTTGTTCTAATAACTTGATGGAACTTAGTTTTGGGTCTAGTTCAATGTATATTAAGTGAAAAGTGACTAAACAACAATTTACCCTGCACACCCCATGTTTCTGATTTCATTTTTAGGGATCCATTTAGGCCATAATTAACGTCAACAAGTCCAAATTATGGCCTAAGTTCACTCAATTAGACCCAAAACAAGCTAAACACAGTCTTGCTTATGCTGATTTTTGCAGTGTTTTCATGTGCCAAAAATGGTTCAAAAATTGAAAATTTA
Organism: Zingiber zerumbet; assembly: GCA_037833815.1. Classification (NCBI taxonomy): domain Eukaryota; kingdom Viridiplantae; phylum Streptophyta; class Magnoliopsida; order Zingiberales; family Zingiberaceae; genus Zingiber; species Zingiber zerumbet. Next base: position 12,070 of record JBBMJZ010405069.1, read on the forward strand.
AACTTTGGCATATAGCCTCACATAGAGTTCATTGGATGATAAGATCATGAAGCCAATTCCAAAATCTTGGAACTAACACAATTCAATGATGATGATGATCAAGCCTACACAAATCACTTTAATTGACATTTTAATCATGCAGGAATGCTTAATTTTTAGCTGTTATCTGAATCATAAAACAATATGTTATAGAAAATTACTCATTTGGATAACACAAATTTTAAATTGTAAGTTGAAAAAAGATTTACATAAAACTTTCTTTTTTATATATTGCTAGATGATCCAGCAGAATAAATTCGGTTTTCACTAAATGTAGTTTATGCTTCTTTTTACACATTTGTACAGTGTGCGCCAAGTTTTATTACAATCGGAGGAGGAACTTCTAGCAAAAAGATCATCAGAGCTTGTTTGTGAAGGTGCTGGTCCAAAGCCTAAAAAGATCATAGGCAAGATGAAGGTCCAAGGTGTTGTTTTTTATGCTTCATATGCTACTTTAAGTTTTATTCCTTTCTATCTCATGTAATTTTTTTTATTGTGTTTGTACATATTCATTCTATGTTTTTTTTTTTGCAGTTCGCAAGGTCAGAATGGCGCTAGATATTCCCTCTGGATGCAGTTTTTCATCATTGAGACAACCAATGGTAAATCTGGAGTCACTTCGGTTCCGTATGTTGAATCTGCAATCAACTCTCTCATCAGGATGGGAATCACTTCGCAAAGTTCGTGTTATGCCCAATCTACCAGCAAATAGTTCTTTCTCAAGGCACAGTTTGGCTTACATGCATGCTAGTGCTCAGTATATCAAACAAGTATCTGGATTGCTTAAAATTGGAGTTGGTAGTTTGCGTAGTAGTAGTTCATCATATGAAGTAACACAAGGTTTGTGTTTTAAGTTTAAATTAAAAGTTAACAGGTGAAATAAAAATAATATCAACTCATCAGGTGTTACTATCCTCAGAGACATACTCTTGTCAGTTAAAAATAAAAAGTTCACCTGAAGATGATCATATTAGGATGCAGCCTGGATCCGGTGAAACACACATCTTGTATGTACCAAAACACGTCTTGTACTCTTTTCTGATCAAAATGTATTTTGTACCAAAAGATAACTGATGAGCACATACATGAAATTTATTCACACTACACTAAAAGATTGCGTGGATGTCCTAAGTTTTTTTTTCCTGCTTATGTACAGCTTTCCTGATAGCCTAGGCGATGATTTGATCATTGATGTCTATGATTCCAAAGGCAAATCTTGTGGTCGAGTAGTAGTACAAGTGGCCTGTATTGCAGATGATCCTGTACATGACTGTTCTTGTTCATTTTATCAGTTTTAACATGATTGTCATACTGAACCTTGAATTTTGTTTCATGCAGAATGATAAACTTCGATGGTGGCCTATCTATCATGAACCAGAGCATGAACTTGTTGGACGAGTACAACTATACATAAGTTACACAACTAATCCTGATGAAAACAATGGCTTGAAGGTATGAAGACTATATCATCTTTTGTGCTCCGTGATGATCATACTTTTTACTGTCAAATGATCATTAATTAACAACATCCCCTTCAATTTACTTGAATTATAAGGATCAAACGTCCATATTTAGATGCATTCTTATATGTTACTCAGAAAATATCTTATCTATTATTTCTTAATTCTATGCTGCATAATTAGTTGTTCAACTTTTTAATTTGGTGCTCTTCGGATTGCCAAACCATTCTAATGTAAGAGAATAGCATAATGCCTGAGAGCTTGAACTGTATTCACTCAACAAGGTTGAAAAATACTACTCCAACACTGACTCTTGGTTCCTTGTTGATATTCTTTGAATTTTCGTTTGTTTGTGTATAAATTGTGCATTATATAATTTCACTGCTTTCATATTCTTTCCTTAAACTTTTATTTTCATGCATTGTAGGCAATACTAATCTGTGCAAGTTTTTAAATTTTTTTTCTGACATATCAATTATTGAATGTAGTGCTTTAGGAGTTAAATCATTTTTATCCTTGTTGTGATAACAATATTTCTCTGTGCTACACCAATATCTTATTAAGGCAATATATTAGCTTACACTTCTATATTGCAAATCTAATACAGCTCTTCCCCGTCTTATATATGAAAGGAGTTAATGGATGTCTGGCCTTGTAGTTTTTTTTTTCCCACTTTACAGAATGGCATATTTCTCATGTTGCTCCATTATCGCTTCAACTGAATGTTTGAATTTAATATTCTACTCCCATTCATTTTAAGATCATGCTGTCCACCCTAGCTGAGAGTATAATCTATCAGTCCCTACTTTTATATCTGTGCTGTTTGTCATGGCGGGAGCTATCTGTTTTATGGAGTTATCTGCTGTTATGATTGGATAAGTTGCTGACAATGCTTGGAAAGAATAAACACAACTGTGTTAAGATATTCTGACCAAGCTCTAAAATTCATCCTGTTCCAGAATTTTGATCCTTGGCCAGAATAGTATAAATTTGCCGTAGCGTTGTGGTGACATTTGGCACTTCAGCAAACATCAAAGCATGCCGAGCCAAGCTGACTTTACATTTGTTACACACTTTTAATAGTCTTTCACTTATTTTTTTTTATAAATAAAATACCAATTAGACATACAATAAAATTAAAATTTTATTATATTATATCGTACACTTACTCAACATACTTTGGTAGTTGTTAAAGCACGTTGTGATGAATTTAACTTATTTGATATTCTTTTTCACATTTTTTTTTAAGAAGATTATTTTAATTAGATAGTTGAATTAAGAATAATTTTTACTCAATTTTACTTCTATATGAGTGGAGATGGATTCATGTAAATTTTACTCCCATCATCTTCTTCCATTTGTTTAATTCCAAAAATATACTAATAGTTAGATAATCAATTGAATGAGTAAGATAAGAAACATAATTTGACGTGTGCCAAAATTTGCTGAGTGTTGGCACAATGCAACTGATGGACACTTGTAGAACATGAGAAATAGCAAATTAACCATCTTGATTAGTATTGAATTATAGTAATTTGCTAGAAGGATACATTTCGATTGTGCTGCTTAGCACATGAGCTTCAGTCAGTGAACAAGTGATGTATTTGTCCTGCTAAATTATGCTAGCAGTCAGGGAACAACAGCAGTTGGGATAGAGATGCAAGAGGAACTCATTTAGGAGACTAGGAGATTAAAGAACACATTTGCAAGAGTGATACTTAAAAAAAGCCTGAAAGAGACTATAGAAATAGTATTGAACTACAACTTATTGTACATAGTACCATGGTTAGCAAATTATTGTACACAAAACAAGAGGTGTATTTTTTAGGAAAATAATCTCTGCAGGTTCTTGATGGATACCTGTGATAGATGTGAAACAGAATCGGTTGAAGGTTTTAAAAGGAAATGTGGATATTGATTGTCAGCATCATTAACAATTATGGCTAGTTTGGTGACACTTCACTTGACCATCAGTAAATTGATTCTAAACTACATCCTAAATGATAACTACGGTTATATGCTGATTCCATTTTTTCCATGATGGAAGTGATACCTGGAATTTTGTACAGTAAAACTAATACATACGAGTAGTGAAACGATCCAAAACTTTATCCCCTTATAGCTTTCAAAACATGTTGTACATAACTTTTCTCCTAAGACTTTTAAATAAATCCACTCTGATATGGTGCATCTCAAATATGTTCAACTAGAAAGCAGTTAAAACTGTCTGGACATCAGAATCAACAGTCTGAATAAAAGAAAAGTTAAAGACCCGAATGTTCAACCAACCAAAATAAGGAATCTCAGATATCTACCAGCAATTACATTATCGACTCAGAAAAGGAATCTCAACATCCCAACTACAAAAAAAAAAACAATGACATAAACAAATAGAAGAAAGGACAAGGCCTTCGGGTGTGCATTGCCTGGTGCGAGCTAGCTCATCCATCAAGACCCACTGTCTTCTCGTTACCTGCACCATATGGATCTAGTGAGTCTAAAGACTCAGCAAGTTCAAACATTTTATAGCAAGAATATATATATATATATATCCGAAAATATCTTGAACATTTTAAATTTAAACCTCGCTGACCTTTAGTACTATGAACCTTCAAATTTTAATAAAATAATATCAAATCTTAACTTTCAACATCAAAATATTTAAGTGAGTTCATATCATTGAATGTGGTTCCTTTTTCTTTTTCTCAACCTCTGTTCGTTTGACCAAACTTTTACCTTAGTACTAGGTTTGGTGGTGTTCCTCTGTATCCTCTAAGTTGGGTTCCACAAGCTTTGGTAAGGTTTCCTCTTAAGTCGGATCCTTACCAAAGTACTAGGTTTGATTGTGGTTCCCGGTATCCTCTAAGCTGGGTTCCGCTTGCCTTGGGTAAGGATTCCGGTATCCTCTAAGTTGGATCCAACAACCTTTTTTTCCTCCAATTTGATAAAGAATTTTGGTATTCTTTAAGCCCGACTCCTTTATCTGTCACATTGCCACATTCATCAACAAGAAAAATAGCTTACCTTTCATGCATTGACAATCATAAAAAAAATAAGATAATTTTACTTTACATGCTAAAACATATCGTTAATTTTTCATGCATCGAAAACCTTACTAAGAGATATGATAAAAGAATTAAAGGTGCTTAGACATGAATATTAAACAAAAATACTACAAATAAATTGTTTTAGGGACCACTGTCACACGCCCTCATGCACCTTCTTAGCCCCTACACCCCTCGGCTGCCCGAACCCTCTTCATCAAACTCTTCTTCGCACAACCCTCCCTCCGAAGTAGCCATCCACCCTCCTTACTCCCCTTGATTCTCAGCCTCTCAATCCCTTCCAGGATCCCCAAGGTAGCAGTAGATTTCTGAAATTTTCAGCATCAAAATTTCAGCCAAAAGTCTATAGAACTTTAGTCAAAACAACGCAACCCTCCCCCATTGACACCAACCCCTTTTTCCTCGACATAGCAGCACCCCCTCTCAGCCCTCAACCCCTTCCAGCATCCCCAAGGCAGCAACAGATTTCTGAAATTTCCAGCATCAAAATTCCAGCCAAAAGTCGATAGAACTTCCGTCAAAAATAGCACAATCCTCCCCCCTTGACACCAACCTTTTCCCTCGACATAAATACACCTCCTCAACCCCTCAAACCCCCTTCCAAAGTCCCCATGGCTGCAGTAAATCTCGAAAATTCCAGCATCAACATTTTTCAATCAAAAAGTTAGAATTTCGTCAATTCGTCTTAATAATTGAAAAACATTTTCGTTAACAATAAAACATGTATCAAACCTCAAAAAATACATAATATGATCCATATAGTGCAGAAAACGATGTTAGAAATCTTGCCTTAGGATTTTGTGAGCGAAAAGATATCGAGCGTGACGTAAGAGAATGACGTGTGGCGATCCGACACCATTCTTCCTCAATTTCCCCTAGGGTTACTAAGGGTAGGGGGGAAGAGGGAGGGGCGGCAACAACAATACGAGGGGGAAATAAAAAAAAAATCCTCTCTCAATGAAATATAGTTAAAAGGGTAGGGAAGGTTAGTTGGCTAGCTAATTTGGACGGGCCCATTAATTCATTACTTAACATATTAGTTATTCGGACCCCTTTAATATATATATATATATATATATATATTTCTTATGACCTTAAAAATCAATTAAATAACATAAAAATCAATTTTTTTTTCTGCACTTCAGGTAGCATCTTTTAGCCAAGTAAATCCAATTGAAAGAATTGCTACCTGATGGCTCTTATTTAACAAAGTGCTGCAATCTAGAATGTTTTGATGCAAATGAGATTTCCTTATGTTGGTGCTATTCACTTGATAGCAAATATGAACAAATACTGACATGAAGATGATTGAGCATGGTTGGCAAACACAGCCAATATATGATTGGTTGAGTTGGATTCGGATCAAAGAATGTTGATCCAAATTGGTGATAATCCATTGAGATATTGGAGAAATTGATTAATTGCTTTATTTGGGCCAATATCTCTAATTCCCACATGGTGCCAATTAAAGTGGGAATGTTTGGGGTATATTTGGATGAGTATCACTAGTGATTTAGAGAGAGAGAGTGCATGAGACCAATAGTTTGCTCTGAAGAAGATCGGTGTTGTATGGAGGTAGACTAGCCAAGAATGTGCACTGTACAACTATGTGTGAGAGAAGGTGACTATGCTTGCTTGTTCTTGAGCACATGTTCTAGGAGGAAGATGTGCGTTGTTGCAGGAGAGGAGTTTGTCTTCTTCATCTAGCACACCTACATGATTAGAGAACGAATGGACTATGGTTGTTTCACATTACCAAAATAATTTAATTAACAATTAATGTAATTAGTTATTAATTTTAATTATCATTAATAATTTAAAATTTGATTAATTTTTAATTTTTAATATTTAATAGTTTGCTATTAGTTAATTAATTTAATAAATAGCTTAACTAATATCATTTAATTAAAAAAATTAAAATTATATAAATTTGGTTTAAGTTTAATTAATATATTCATAATTCTAAAATTTTATTTATTAAATCAATTAAGTTTAAATAATTTATTAATTGAATTAAATTATTGACTTTGAATTAATAAATTAAGTTTCTTAAGTTTATGGATTTTATTAAACTAGCTAAATTAAATCAGATTTTAAATTAATTAATCAAAGTACCATTGAATCAATTTAAATTGGATTTTATATCTAATATAAATAAATTACTTTAATTGACTTGTACAAAATTGATTTTAATCAGATTTGAAAATTGATTTAATTGAACAGAACTAAAATTAATTAAATTGATCTAAACAAAGACTTTGTGACCTGTAATATGATTATCTAATCAAATATAGGATTCATGTTTTTTAGATTGTTAAAATACCTTTTGTTGTATTATTCAGTAAATATTATAATTATTATTTTTGATTTTTTATTTCGATTCTGATTTTACCAATTCCACTTGTGTTTTTGAAATTTTTGATACATACCACTCGTGTGATTGAGAGGTGATGGTAATACCAAGGTTTAAAATATCACGCCGTGTCGCCCACTGCGGGCGAAATATTTTGTTCTGTTCGTCGACTGAAATCGGCACTGGCATTACCACGCCCAAGTACCGCGACCACAGAGGCATCGCACACGCCTCGCAGAGGCCTTGTGGCCGTTGTAGAGGCCATGTGCAAGCCTCACAATTGTCGCGGAGGCCTTGCGAGGGTCTCGCAGCTGCTGCAGAGGCCTCACATCCGCCGTGGAGGCCACGTAGAGGCCTTGTGATGGCCTTGTTGCCTCCACGGAGGGCTCACGATGGCCTCGTGGCCTCCATGGAGGGCTTGCGATGGCCTCGTGGCCTTCGCGGAGGGCTCGTGCGGGCCGCAGATGCCACGCGCGGGCCTCACTTTAGCTGGTGATGCATAACACGGCGTGGAGCAGTGGAAGAAGAAGGCGGAACAATCAACTTAGCTTTTAATTAAAAAAATTTAGTTAATAATTTCAATCAACTTCTAGTTATAATTGGGATAATTTAAATAACATTAATTAAATCCTAATAAAACTATCATATTAATTATATATATATATTAAATTTTTTATTTTTAGTTTATATATTGTATATTTAAAAAATATCAAAACCATATTAGCACCACAATACAGTACCGTATCGTTCTAGTCTAAGACCAAAACCTACCTCAACACTAGTCGAGATTTCAAACCTTGGGTAATACATCAAAAGATAATAGAGGGATGATGAAATGAACTTTCTCATGTCTCATTTTTACATGTTTGCTTGCCTTAGAAGGGGACAATAAAAACCTTTTAACAATGGAACTTTTGCTGATCATTTAAAATAGAGGGAGATACTTGGAAGGCCATGCATACGACCAAAGACTAATGTTTCAGTTAGTAGATAATAAGATGCAAAGTGATGATTTGCATCATTGCATGTATATATTGTGGTACTAGATGTATAAATATAATTTACTGTGCTTATGTCTATTTTGTTGAGAGTCTGCAGAGTGCTAAATAATTAGGCTTTGAGTTATCCACATCCACCACATTAGTTCAATTGCAATTCTTATTTCCATGTGTGTATTCCCTTCAGTTACCAATTGTGATGGATTTGACATGTATTTTGCAGTGTGGTTCTGTTGCAGAAACAGTCGCATATGATGTTGTCCTTGAAGTTGCAATGAAAGTCCAACATTTCCAGCAAAGGAGTTTACTGTTGCATGGATCGTGGAAATGGTTACTGACAGAGTTTGCCTCCTACTACGGGGTTTCAGATTCTTACACAAAATTAAGGTACTTGATAGAAAGCTCTTGTAGAAAAAACATGCATCTTGACTTTGCATTATTAGTGTTTCATGTTGGCGCATTTATTGCTTGTTTCTCTTGTGGAAAGCTACATAGTTCTTATGAAAATTTTAATTGGTTGAAGGTATTATTATTATTTAGGATTCCATGTGGTGGTCCATTATGACTAACCATTGCTTAACTGGGATTGAATTGTGTTAGGTACCTTTCTTATATTATGGATATAGCAACTCCTACAGCTGACTGTCTCACTTTGGTTCATGATCTTCTGCTACCTGTAATTTTGAAGAGTCGCAATAAGAACTCACTAAGCCATCAAGAGGTACTTTATTTTGGTTTGTAATCAATCAATTTATTTAGTTTTGCCTTGAGATTTCATTGTTTCCTATAATAGTATCTCTAATTCCATAGCAGGACTTTTCCTTCAAAAAAGGAGAGATGCAGGAGTCATTCAAAAATATATTGATCAGATAGATGCATTTACCAAATGCAAAATGATTTTCTTTTCTATATTGTTAAAGACTCCAACTTCATATGGATATTCTAGGGCTATTTTTTTTAAAATTTTAAGCTGTGCTATCAAACACATATGGGTTCTAATAATGCTTTGGTAATTTTCACTATGGGATCTTATGATATTTCGTCAAAATAGTAAGATCAAATGGTCTGCTATGGTTTTCACATCACTTATAGTAACTGAAACATAATTAATTTTTGTCAACTTTGTTTCCTATGCGAGCTGAAAAGGCACAAGTTGTAGTTGCCAGATATAAACATTCTCTTGACAGATTACAAGTGAAATATTAGGTTTTTTTTAAGAATAAGGGTTTTATGGCAATGCTTTCTGTGTTGTATTGGCATCTTCCTTCTTTTTCTTCTTCAGACTACAAGTGTGATATTAGTTTGCTTAAAATTACTGTCATGGTACAATGTTTGCCGTGTTGTATAGGTGGCATCTTTTTTCTGATCAGTAGTTTTCAGAGCAATGATCATCAACGCTATGCATGTTTCCTGACTTGAGTATCTTTGGAATTGTGTCAGAATCGCATTCTAGGTGAAGTTGAGGAGCAGATTGAACAAATTCTTGCCATTGTATTTGAGAATTACAAGTCCCTTGATGAATCCTTACCCTCTGGAATATCAGAAGTTTTTAGGCATACCACTGGATCTCCTGCACTTGCATTGGTACCTGCAATGAAATTATTCACTCTTCTTCATGATATCCTAACTCCAGAGGCTCAGCTGAAACTATACAATCATTTTCAGGTCTGTGATATAGATTTTTTCAGTTGATACTTCTTCAGCTATATTAATTGTAATGATCTTTTATGATAATTTCTAGATTGCTGCTAAGAAGCGCTCAAGAAGACACTTGCTTGACACTGATGAGTATGTAGCAAACAACAGTGAAGCAAATAGGATGGATGCTGTTGGTTTTGCTAATGCTTATCAGAAAATGAGGACACTGTGCTTCAACATACGGAATGAAATTTTTACTGACATTGAAATTCATAATCAGCATGTGCTTCCAAGGTGGGTATCTTTCCCATTCTTGTACTCGTATATTTGCCCCTTTAACATCTGTGACTTGATCATCTTAGTTGTGAAGGTTTATTTTTTAAATGTAGTTTAACATACAATACCTACAATAAATCAGGTAAAATACTTGTGCCAGAAGTTCACTCTCATGTTTTTTTCTTATGTCAAAAGAGGCCCTCAAGCCTATTTGTTTCATATTAAATATCAAATGATTACATGTCTTGCTGTGTTTCTGCTCTTGGAGTTTTTTATCCCTGCATTTGTCCTCCATGCTATCCTAGACAACCAATGTGCATCCTTACTTTCTCCTCTAGGATGGAATCTTACCTTGACTTCCCATTTTGGTCCTTCAATTGTTTGAACTCTTCTAAAATTCTTCTGCATGTTGTTGGATAAGCTTTCTTTCCCTCGTATATTTCATACACATCTTTACTATCTCCACTCAGTCTGATTGCCCCATCATTTCCTTGCCGTCTCCAGTCCTATACAAATGTCCATCCCGTCTTAGCATCGAGCACGATGATTGGTCTGATGATTTTCAAGCAAATTCCTATGCAGACCACTGCAGTTACATAGGGTGGGTTAAGTGCCACACCAACTTGCAATTTCCAGGTATGCTCATGTTTAGTATTGGGTTAAGTGTTCGCGATTTCCGCTTTTGTCCGAAAACCATGACATCTCGTACCCTAGGTTCCAACATGTTGTTCCTAACAGAGTACTCAAATCCACCTCCAGAATTCTTGCTACCTTCTTGGACAAGTTTTCCTTTAGTCTCTCATTGACACTCAAGTAATTCTTTCGTCCATCTCTTAAGTAGTTTGATCCTTATCATCTTTGCAGCCTTACAGTCACTTTGCACATGCATCATGGTTTCCTCTAGTTCAGGGCACCTTTACAGCTTGCCAGAATGCAAATGTGTTTCCTCTCGTCTTTTGGAGTTAGTAAGCTGTAAGCCTTTGTTTGTTGCCTTCCATAGGAAAAGCTCATATTCTTTGCAGTCCTTCCCATCTCCATACTTCCAGATGTGCTCTGCTTCTCTTGGATGATATGGTCCCTTCTTCAACAAGTAATTTTATGCTGCGATGGTGCTGCACCTCCCTTTTGATGGATGAATTCATATCTTGAAAATTCCTGTTCAGAGTCATTCCTAATTTTGTTTGCAGCAATCTCCATCAAAACTGAACTTGCAGCAGAAACTTCCCATTTACATGTTCCATCATCATTCACTAAATCTTCTCCAGTGTACTATTTAGCCGACATCCTTCCAGAATCTGTCTCTTTCCAGTTTCTGTGCTTCATGCATATCTTCCCTCTATGCTACCCCGGATTTGGATTTTTATCTTATTCATCAAACTTATTGGGAGTTTCATACTCATGATCATCTTGCCAATGCTATTTTACAATTTACATACTCGAATTGGTTGCTGAAGTCTAAAGGTTTCTTCTTCCATATAAATATTGTAAAATTGTCAAGTTCAACCATGCTACTAGTGCAGAGAAATAAGGAGAAAAGTGGTCTCTTTTTATTGATTTTTTTTTAACACAACAAATTAACTGTCACAGTGTCTAACAAGTTCATTTTTGGTTTTCTGAGAAAAGTCACCAGGAAATGGAAACTGAACATCAGATTAGTTTAAACTTCAGTATTGTCAAAATTTTATTAACTTGTACTATTCTTTTTTTTGCTTTGATTGGCTGGGGTATTGGAACACCAAAAGCTCAAACTGTTGGGAAAAAACTCTATTTGTATAAACTCAAGAGAAAGAATCAAGTAAATAAATAATAAGAAAATAAAATAAGAGATAAGACTTTAATTGTTCTACTTTTAATAGATTATACTTTTAATAACTTATCCAGTTGGTATATTTATGATCACACAGGACATCAGGATAGTTTAACAGTTCAAAAGTTTTAATATCTAATGGCAATTAATGGCATCCAAAAGATATTTTAACTGACAATTCCTGAAATGAATGCCTCTGGTGTATAGTTTGTGGGATCTTTCTCATTTGCTTTTCTTTACATTGATGCTAATACTATACCTCCTTATTGCAGCTTTTTAGATCTACCAAATCTATCTGCATCCATTTATTCTGTTGAGCTCTCTACTAGACTGCGGTCGTTGCTTGTTACTTGTCCACCCGGTGGCCCTTCACAACCCGTGGCAGACCTTGTAATTGCTACTGCAGACTTCCAGAAAGACTTGACAAGCTGGAATATCTGGTAAACAGTGTGCTGAGCTATTCATTCTTTATATTCTTCCCTTCTTGATACCTTTTAATTATTTCTTGCTACTTAGTCCTGTCAAAGGAGGTATTGATGCAAAGGAGTTATTCCACTTGTATATTATCTTATGGATTCAGGATAAGCGCCTTGCATTACTTGAGTCCTGCAAATTAGATAAGGTGCCTAGTATATTTGAAGCTTCTGTCACATTTTTTATCTTTTTTTGCTCTTTCTTTTTCTCCTAAAAGTATGCCCTGTTCATATTGCATTTTTTCCTTGCTAAAGTAATTGTGAGAAGTTCACCTTAAATTTCATTTACATTATCTGTTCCTTTGATGATTTATGGAGCACATAGCAACAAAAAAAAGCCTAAAATTACTTGGTTAGTGAATATTGCATAGTTAGTGGATACTTATTGTCTAATGCCTATATATCTAAACCTATTGTGCTGCATCTGAAGATCCCTATATTTGCAATTGTTGACCGTTTTCTTTTTTTGGTTTATTTCATATTGCAATTCATAAAAACTAGTAAGAGTATTGCGGTTAATTTTGCTAGCATGTAGTGGTTCCAATTAAACATTAGTATTTTAGGTTTACGGTTATTTCTGGAATTCTATATACCTAGTTATCTCATTAAGGAAATAGGTTATTCCATTTCTCCAAAGAGTACATGGTATTTGAGTTGTCATTTTAGAATTATGGTTTCAATAGTATTCTTCTAAGGCCGTCAGCCTCCCCTCATCCATTTCTCTCTCTTTGTGGCGATTGGGATCTCCCAATTCACCACGAATCCTATTTTTGCATCACGCCACACTGATTTGAAAGCTCTAGAAACTGACCCATGATCGCATCTCTTTCACTGCCATTGCCAAAACTGAAGTCGAAGCCGAAGCCAAAGCCGAAGAGGTATTTTCATTAACTTTTTAATAAATGTTTAGGTGACCAACTTAACTTTTAGATAATTTAAGTAGGTCAAATGAGTATAGAAATTTAAATTTTTTATCTTAGAATTCGAACTTCAGAAGTAGAACAAGCTCTAAATAGGATGCACAATGGAAATGCAGTTGGACTAGATGATATTCCGATAGAGGTGTGTAAATGCCTAAGGAAATAAAGTATTGAATGACTTATAAAATTATTTAACGTGATATTGAAAATGAAAAAAATAATTGGTACTTTAGTTCCTTTATATAAGAGCAAGGGAGACGCATAAAATTGTGCAAAGGGGTATTAAACTAATGAGTTGTATCATGAAACTTTGGAAAAAAAAAAGAAACGAGACCACGGGGACCGAAAATCAATTTGTGTTCATACATGTTAGAGCTAAAACAAGATCTACACATGATATTCATTGACTTAGTAAAAGTTTATGATAGAGTCCCAAGCTTATGATAGAGTCCTAAGAGAAATTATATGGAGAATTCTAGAAAAGAGAAGTGTTAGCATGACATATATTGAACTAATTAAGGATATGTATGAGGGTGTAACAACCAGAGTAAAGACTTCAGGTGGAGGTGGAGTAGCTGAAGTATTTCCAATAAAGATAGGGTTACATCAAGGATCAGTTCTAAGTCCTTATCTTTCTACACTAATTATGGATAAACTCACTGCAGACATTCAAGATGCAGTACCTTGGTGCATGTTGTTTAAAAATGATATTGTTTTGGTAGATGAAACACGTGAATGAGTAAATGTTAAATTAGAATTTTGGTGGGAAACACTAGAAGGGAAAGATTTTAAACTTAATAGAATAAAGATAGAATATATGGAATTTAAGTTTAGCAATATTAGATGTAATGAGACAATTGTTAAGATAGGAGATGATGAGTTGTCTGGAACCGAGAGATTTAAATATTTAGGATCATTTTTGCAAAACGATGAAGGGATTGAGAGAGATGTCTTACATAGAAACAAGTAGGATGATTGAAATGAAGGTCAGGTTTTTTATATGTGCGAAAAGTACTTGTAAAACTTGAAGGAAAGTTCTACAAAACCGCAGTCAGACTTGTTTTGTTATATGGAGTTGAATGTTGGAATATGACTCGAGCATATGAGCAGAAGATGAGAGTTGTAGAGATGAGGGTGTTAAGGTGAATGTGTGGACATACAAGGATGGATAGAATAAGAAATGAGAGTATTAGAGAGAAAGTCGGAGTTGCATCTATTGAGGGAAAACTCCGAGAGATACGTTTAAGATGATATGGACATGCACTTAGACGACCAACATGTTCTAGTTAGGCAATGTTAAATTATGACAAACACACATAACACACGAGGAAGACCAAAAAAGATATGGTTAGTAATAATAAAATAAGATAAAATTTATTTAAGTATAAACGATGATATAGTAGGAGATAAAACTCAATAGCGTAAAAGAATACATATAGCCGACCCCACATAGTGGGAGAAGGCTTGGTTGTTGTTGTTATATTTCTTGCTAATTTAATTTATTGATTGTCTACTAGTTTGACAAGGAAGGATTTACGCATGCGTGCTCCAACTATCCCCAAAGCCTTTTTGATTTAGATCAAAGTGATCATTGGTTATGAACTCCATTAATTACATAAGTTTTGTTTGCTTGTGTGTGAATATAATGTTGTTATTATTATTATTATTGTTGTGTAATATATGTTTTACTTATGAGGGTTTCTCTAACAAGCTAGACATAGATACTATCTATACTCTTAACTTAAAGGGTAGGGTTAAAAGTACTATGGTTTATAGGTTATTATGCAATTACTTAAATTTTATTTGCTTGTGTGTGAATATAATGTTATTATTATTATTGTTGTGTAATATATGTTTAACTTTCGAGGGTTTCTCTAGTTCATGTAACAATCTAGACATAGATACTATCTATGCTCAACTTAAAGGTTAGGGTTAAAAGTATTATGGTTAATAGGTTATTATGTACGGTTTAGTCTAACATTGGTATTTGAGGTTTATGGATTATATCTAGAGTTCTATGTATATCTTGTTAATAATTCTCCTTAAACCAATGGATTATTCTTGATCTCCAACTAACTAAGCGGGGTGAAAATTATCTTTGACATTTTTCCTGACTATTGCTTTACCATAGGTGGGATTAGAAAGACGAATACCCTTGTATAATGAGTGAGATACATAAAAGTAGAGGATGGGCAACAAAACAAAAAAAAAAAAAGAAACTAAATAATCTCCAACAAATAGAGGCATTTTATTTTGTGCTTAGGCAAGATTATTCATATCAATCTAGAAAAAGCTTATGATAGTTTTAAGAGAAATTATATGGAGAATTCTAAAAAAGAAAAGTGCTATATGAAAAAATTAAGGATATGTACGAGAATATAATGATAAGAGTGAAGATTCCAAGTAGATTAGCCAAAGTGTTTCTTATAAAAATAGTGTTATATCAAGGATCAACTCTTAGTTTATATTTTTTACACTAGTTATGGATAAACTCACTAGATTCATCTCAGACATATTACCATGGTGCATGTTTTTTTTACAGATGACATTGTTTTGGTTGATGTGACATGTGGAGTAAATGCTAAGCTTTAATTTTGACGGGAGATGTTGGAAGTCAAAGATTTTAGGGTCACTATAGTAAATATAAAATATATAAATGTAAGTTATAATAATAGACGTAATAAGACAATTGTTATGATCGGAGATGATGAGTTCTAAGTAACGAGGATCTTTTTTTACAAAAGGATAGAGGGGTTGATAGAGATATTTAACATAGATACAAGTAGGATTGTTGAAATGAGGTGTCAGAGTGTTTTTTGTAATTGTAAGGTACCTTTAAAGCTTAAAAAGAAATTTTACTATAGAAGAGAAATAGATGAAATAATTTTTAATATCTTTATTCACTTATGTGTAGGTATTTATATACATCATCCTATAATTATGACCATCAATTACAATCTCTACAATGAAGTTAATTACATGGTCAAAGATAAGATGCTATAATCATTCAACACTCTCCCTCAAGTTAAAGCATATATGTCAATCATATCCAGCTTATTATAAAGTTCTGAGAATCACTTTCCTCTTAATGCTTTAGTGAAGACATCAACAACTTGATTAGATGATGATGTGAATGGAGTGATAATTCAATGGCTCATTACGCACTCGCGAATAAAGTGACAGTCAACCTTAATATGTTTAGTCCTCTCATGAAAATTGGGTTACTTGCCATGTGAATAGCTGCTCAATGGTTCATTGTAGGTGAATCCTAATTCTTCAGGCATATTCTTCTACCATAATATCTTAGTCACAGTATGAATGACTCTGTACTCAGTTTCGATAGTTGACCTTGCACAGTTTGTTTTTTACTTTGTCATGTTACTAGATTTTCTCCTACATAAGTGCAATACCTAGAAATGAACCGTCTATCGGTCTTTGATCTAACATAGTCGGCATTAGAATAGGCTTCGGTCTTTAGGTGACCTATTTTTCTTAAAAGATAACCCTTTCCCTAGAAATTTCTCGATACACTTAAGAATCCTGATCATAATATCCTAGTGAACTTGCTTCGGCTTATCCATAAACGACTGACTATTTCAACTGCAACTGAGTCGTTACTATTAAGTAGATGAGTTTCTGAACAAGCTGTCTATATTTTGTCTTATGTTCAAAGAGTTCTCCATTATCATCCAATTACTTGGATTGATATCTGTTAGAATTTTGTAACATAATAATTAGGGGTATTATTGTAATTATGCTATATATCCTTCTTTATATAAGTCAATAAGTCCGTGGTGTCTAATACATGATTTTCTCTTAACATGGTATCAGAGCCAAGTTAAAAGAAAACCCTAACTTCCTATTGCCCTAATTTCCCCCGATTCTATCGCCGCCGCCTCCCATCTTCGTGTCTCCCTCGCGCTGGGGC
>JBBMJZ010405094.1:0-12934 GCA_037833815.1 Zingiber zerumbet
ATTTTAGGCCGACGATGTAAAAAAAATATACTTTTCTTAATTTTTTTTTACTAAGATAAGTATAATATTAAATTAAATTAATTTTTTACATAGGGAAATCCGTTACAGTTTTTTGTTGCTGGGATTCTCTAGTGTCGCCCTTGCATTATTACATTATTATATGAGTCTGACGAATCTTATCTAAATAATTAATTCTGGGTTCTTAGAATATCGATAACTAATATATATATATATATATATTCCAAAAACTCTACTACCTGGCCCTAATGGATTAATTAAATGGTAATTAAATATAGAAATCCAAGTGTAACTCAACCACAAGCTTCGCTTAGTCCACATGGAAGCAATTAAGCTGGTGATCTTTAGTTTGGACTCTAAGCACCAAACCGACGCCATTTCCATCGCCTGCTCACCTACACTGCTGGTCGCTAGCTAGTGATATTGCTCTATCACAGTTTCATGATTCAGCTCACCAACGTAGTACCTTGGTGGCGACCCACTGGATAGTGTTCTGAAGAGACTACTCTTGATAATCAGATCGATCGAGAGTCAAAGACTGACACTGATCTACCTCATCCTGCTTTTAATATTTTTGCAATTATATTAAGAACGACTCGTCCTTTTTCGTAAATGATCAAAATACTTGGACATTTTTATAGCTAGCAGACAGAGACACAGAGTCTTCCTGTGCCAGCCTTTGTGATGTATCAAGATTAATTCATTGAAATATTGATGATTCTGACACGAAATAATGCTTCGCATATCGCATTGAATAACTTACTAAAACAAAAACAAAAACAGCAAATTGACAAACAAATTGATGCTCGAAGAGAAGGATTAATCAATCGGCGATCGATCAAATATGACATTGGAGGATTGATTGATTGATTGGTTGATTTAATTAATCAGAATTTTTCGGTTTCTTTACAGCATTTATTGGCGTTTTCCCAGATGTCCACAAGCTCGCCGGCGAAGGCCTTCTGCCGGCCGACGACGATGGTGAGGTGGTCCTTGCGGTCGACGACGACGACGCGGGTGCGGGGGACCTTCGACTTGACCGCGTAGCTGCAGTCGACGGGGAGAAGCTCGTCGTCGCGCCCGTGGAAGACCACCACGTCGCAGCTCAGCCGCTCCGCCACCGCCTCCAGGTACGCCTCCACCTTGCCGGCGCCGGCGCCGCAGATGATGTTGTGGAAGGTGTGCCACGAGGCGTTGTGCGTGTGGCAGAAAAACCCATCCATCAAATATGTTCTAATTCTGTAATAATAATAATAATAAATTACTTATTTAACGAGGAAAAAAATATTTTGATAATAAAATGAAATTTTAGATGATATTTTAATATTTAAAAAAGGCTGTTGATGGTCGAATCTTTGTCATTTTGAAAATTATCCATGCGACGATGAGTATATACCGGCGACAAAATAAGCATATTCCGACCTGTTCCGCGTGACGAACTTGAAGGCGCTTTCCCAGCGGCGGTGGTTCTTGCAGAGTACGAGGCTCGCCACCCGGCTGATGTGCTCGTACCAGCACAGCACCGACGCCCCGAACGCCATCAACGGCCACACCCTCCTCGGCGCCACCCGTCGGAGCACGTAATGCGTCCCATGCTCCCCCTTGGGCACCGGAAAATATGGCTGCCACCACCGACACTATTCAAATAAGTACCAAAAAAAAAAGACAGATGATTATATACGAACATAATAGATTTGGCACTGTCGGAGATCACCGGAGCAAGGAGAGTGAGCGACTTGACGGCGCCGGGGTACTTGACGGCGAGCGCCAGCGCGAGGATGGATCCCAGCGAGTGCGCCACGATGTGGAAGCTCTTGACTTGGAACCGCCGGAGCACCGACCGCTCGATCATCTCCACGTGCTCCCGCAGGGTGTAGAGCGACTCCGGCGGCTTGGGGCTCCGGCCGAAGCCCAGCAGGTCCACCGCCAGCAGTCGGTACCTCGACTTCGCTGCCTCCGACACGTTCGGGAACACCGTCTCCGTCCAGAACGCCGACGATGACAAGAACCCGTGGATGAACACAACATCCTCCTCCGCCACCTTCTCCCCTGTCTCATCGCAAAACAATGCAGCAACAATTGGTGTTACAGTGCAGTTTCTGTAATTAGTTATAGATCGCCATACCTTTAGGACCTTCGACGTGGACGAAGAGAGCGTCGCGCTCGCCGGAAGGGGAGCTCCAATGGTTGCAACTCTCGCAGGCGCAGTCTGTCCAGCTCCGGGAAGAGGCGCCCCGAGTCGCCGCCTTACCGCGGGCGCGGCCCACCTTCCCCCGGAGGACACGGACGATGGTGGAGTTTGTGGTGAAGGTGGTGGTGGCGGAAGAGGAGGATGCAGCCGACGAGGAGGAAGAGGAAGCAGCAAAGGAGACGAGCTTGAGCTTGCGGAGGTCGTGGAGTGCGGCCTGGGCGAGGTCGGCGAGGAGGCAGGGGCGGAGGAAGAGGGTGTCGGAGATGTCCTCGAGATGGAGCTTGGTGTCGTCGGAGGAGGCGGAGGAGGTCAACGAAAGGAGCTTCGATCCGCCCTTCTCCGCCACGAGGATGACGTCATCGTCGTCGTCGGAGGAGGAGTTGAAGGAGGAGGAGCAGTAGCAGGGCTTGCACTCCTCCTCCATCACGTAGTCGGCCATCTTGTACACGAAGCACAGCAATGCGTCTAGTAAATCCAGCACGATAAAGACCAGAAGGCTCACGGCCTCGTTCACCATCCGAGCCACCGCCGCCGCCGCCGCAGATGCCATCGCCGGCAACCGGAGTCCAAATGAAGAAGAATGCTTAGTCTCCTGAGGCATGTACTTGATATAAAATGTTGCATGTAAGGAAACAAATTAATTGAATGTGGTGGTGGTGGTGGTGGTGGTGGTGGGCCGGAGGTGGTGGTCGGAGGAGGAGAGACTTATAAAAGATGAAGGTGAATTGAAGAGGTAGCAGCATTAAATTGGGATGTGGAAGAAAGGAGAAGGGGTAGGTGGTGGTTGAACTTCCTGGCAACTTCAGAAGTTATCTGTGAGTTATTCCCACTACTACTGCCATGGCACGTGACCGGCACATGAAGATGAAAGGGAGGATGGACAAATTAAAGGTAAAAATAAGAAGGTTGTATTTTTAAAATAAAATTAAATAAAATTAATTATTTAAAAAATAAATAATTTTAATTAAGTTATTTTATATTTTAAATACCAGCATAATTATGCAGCAGTTTAGTAACTATTTTAAAATAATTTTAATGAAATTGATAAAAAAAAAGTCTTAATGTAATAATATTCTATATATAATAATTTTGATTAAAATGAAATAATTAAAATTTTCATATTATAATATATTATATATTTTATAATAGTACTATAATAATATTAGAATAAAAAATATTTTTAATACAAAATATATAATAGCACTCCTATTCACTTATTATTATTTTTAAAATTAATCCTTTATTTTTTTTTTCAAAGTACCCTATCTCATAAAATATTCTTTTTCCCTATGCATATACATTTGAAATTCTTATTATTATTTAATTTATGAATAAATTACTCTAATTATTTATTATTATTTCAGTCTTTTTTATTTTGAAATATTTTTATGACTTATATAATTTGAAATTGAGGTGTTTTTTATTTTTTTTAATCTAAAATCTAATTTTTATATTTTTCAATAAGTATGAAATTTATTAGAGCATTAAATATGATACGATGGATTTCGCCTCCCAAGAAAAAGGTCTGATCAAGAAAAACCTACGAAAATTTTCTTAATTCATATTTGTCATTATTAAATTGTTAATGATAAAATGCATATTATATTTCTATTCTAAAACATCTTAAAATAAAAAATATTAATTTTAAAATTTATAAAATATATTTTTAGGTTTTTGTTAATATTAATTAAATTTAAGAGGTCATGTTGGAAAATATTAAATGTCAAGGTGTATTTTGGAAATTGCACTGATGCTCTCGACCCCAAGTACCGAAGAATCAGAAACCGTGGCATCACCCTCTTCCCCTTTCGCCTGCCGTGCCCTAGATGCGATTCCACCGTCTCCGCTCCTCCGCCTCCGCCTCCGCCTCCGCCTCCGCCATTGCCTCTTTGTCGCCGGTGGTTGGTCGTCTAGATTCTTCGGCGTGCTGCTATCTGGCTCAAATGGTTGCTTCGTTGAACCGTGATGCCCCTCCGCTCACCCCACTGGTGTCGCAGCTTCTCCAATCGTGATCTCCGCTAAACTCCTCCTGGGTAAGTATCCGATCCCTGCTCTCTTTATCCATGGCTGGAATCTTTTCCTCCAACGTTGTTCTCTCTTTGCTGTCTCTTGGACGACAAGGTAACCATCCCAATGTCCCTTTTCTTCTCTACCTCTTCTGTCTCTGTTCCTCTTTCTTTTTTTGACTCGACTTCTTGAGTGTGACTACAATTGGACAACTTTTACTGCTTTAAGCTTTATTCTTCTTCTGAATTAAGCGTTGGTTGCTGCAAATGTTGCAATGCATCATGTAGAATGAAGGCGATTGTGTAATGGATTTCTGACTTCATTCTTTCAACCGAAATTGATTGGACAATGCATTTCTCTATTAGTAGGCTTTGTTTGAGATATCAAGTTTTGCTCTGGATAAAACATTTCCCATTTGCCGAGTTTTGTGCATCTAGATAAGCATTGGATAGTTTCTATTCCCTGATAAATGTATAGATTAAAGATGAAAGGTAAGATTTGTTTGTTAATAATAAATAAAACAATGGCAGATAGAAACATTTTTACTTTTTCAAGTTGTTTGATGAGTACTGAAAGGGAATCTATCTCTGAGTATAAAACTTAATGGTTAGTGGTGGTTTTAGGAAAATATATTTGTTCATAACACTAGATTAATAAGTTTAGATAAACATTTAAGTCTAGGTGACAATCTTTATGGAAATTTAGAAATCTTTAGGTGTTCAAGGTTACCTATCACCTTTTGCGGCTTCCAAAATTAGGATATAATGATTAACTTACTAATTTATTAATTGTGCATATATAATTTGTTTTTTTATAATACTGTAACTTAAAAGGTGTTATTCTTTTTCTGTTTAGACTAGTACATTTTCCCACTAATGATATATTGTTTTATGCAATGCAAATTTAAATTATATAGTACATTCATTATTTTTTATAATTATTTTGCTATTAATGTCACTCCTGTGTTCTCCGATCAGAATTAACTGATCTGATGTTTTCCAAGAATAATTGATGTTTGCTTTGTTTGATCATACCGAAATGCAAATACAATTAATCACTAGTGCCGTAGGGTTATTAGAACTTAAAAGTGATAAGCTGTAAGGTCGTTTGTTGCTCAAAACAAGTCACTCAAGTGAAGTATGACTGAATATTATAAATTATTTAAATATGGCTCTGGATATGGTCATCTAAATAACATATGCCTATGATTACATTTGGGAATTAGCATAATATTATTGTGCCAACTCAAAATGTCTTTGGATAGTTTTGCTGATCTTTTATTTTCCTATAAATCAGATTCTTTTGAAGACCTTTTTTGGAAAATCAATTTATTTAGAAGACCATTTCTAGAAAGTATTTTTTTTTCTTTTCAAATTGGTGGAATCAGACCCATCCTGTTTTTCAAGAAAGTTGATTTTATCTTTCTTAAAATTAGATCACCTGCCACTTCTGCCCTCAGCATCAGAAAAATTGAACAGATTGAGAAGGGGAGGAGAAATATAAGAGTTTAAAGCTTAATGTTCATGTCATCCCATTGCTCTTCTGTGCAACTTCGGTGTTCTTCACTTGGCTTAACCCAGTGTGAGAAATTGGTTTAACCTTCCATGTGCGGTCTGAAGGACTCAATATCCACAAAATATTTGTGCATGCCCACTGAACTAGTATTGATTTATAGTGCCATCTTTGTAGTCAGACAACTCTGATGTTTATCATTTTGTGTAAGCATTTTGGATCTAATTGGCTCAGAACTACAACTTACTGGATAAAGTACATGATTGAGAAATTATGATGATTGAATTTCTCTTATTCAACTACAACTACAGAAACACAATCAAGGAAATGGAAAATTGAAAAAATTCATACTGTTTGTTAAGGAGCAATCTTGTCTAAGAGAGTTTGGGGAAATGGAATCAAAGTATTGGTTGGGTTAAATCATTGTTGGAGATGCAAAAGTCGCAGTCTAAGTTATCTTATACCATGCTAACGATTTACTCATATCTTAAGATTATGCAATCTGGAGTTCCTTTTCTTCCACTTGGTCTAATATTAAACATGTATGGTTATTAAGGCTACAATTACTGTGAGGGTTTCTGATTCTGCATAAAGGGTAGGAACAAGATGCCCCTTTCCAATGATTGCAGATGGAAGGGAGTCTGTGGAAAGGATTTGTGTCAATTTTACTATCTGCCTATGTACAGGTGGAAATGAAGGAAAGAGCTTTCCAATTGGCAAAAACACAGTAATGCCTTTGCCTCTATGCCTCATATGACATTCATCACCAGGGCATTGAGGCATCAGTCTGTGAGGTGACAAGTGTCGTAGCAAGGTTAATTGATTCTTTCATTCTTCTTATCTCTCTCCTCTCTTTTCTTTATCAGCACCAAGTAATCAACCTTAGGATTCCTCCCCTTGCTTTCACTTCTCTCCTTTCCCTCCTCGCCCTTCTCTTGTTTGAAGTAATCACAGCCGAAGTGTTCATACTGATAGTCGTAAGCATTTGTAATAATTATGTTTATTTACTATGACAGCTCTTACTTCTGTAATTATGTTACATACCGTTTTTAATAACTAGATTAGAAATACTGTGTTCTTCTAGTTATAGGAATTTGTTGTTATTTATCTTTGTCTGGCAATTGCTGTCATTTTCTATATATAATCTAACAAAATTAATCTGACGTATGCAGATATATGATGTCAATAACCAATTTGCAAATACCAATTTGCATGACCAAAGACTATGAGATTTTTGATGCGAAATCTGCTTTCTGCCTTAAGCATTCTTTTTTTTACCTTCATAAACCAATGGTAATGCTATTTAAAGAGAGCACGGTGATATCTGTCCAGAGTTGAATAATCTTTTTTCTACAGGACTAGTTGTTCTTTTTTGCCGTCATATTTCTCAATGTAAGCCTCGCAATTTTTTTTCGCAATTGTGCTTTATCTTTTATTTTGTTTAGTGACAATTTTGAAAATTGTATTATCTGTTTTCACCAAATGAGAACTCTCCTGTGTTCAGCTGGTAACAGAAGTTTTTGATATGTCTTGTCTCAGTTTTCCTTATGGATGAGGTGGGACATAGAGAAAATGCGAGACACAAAAATGACCAATATAAAGCTGTTCATGCACAGGTATTGTTTTGCACCAATATTTGAGTTTTTAATTTTTGTTTTGCCCATTCTAATGATTAACAACCATAAGGATTAGCAAACTACTTTTTCGGTTTTAAAATGTAATATTTCAACTGAACAAGCTGATAGGTAACAGTTAGTTCCTGAAAAAAATATTTTCTCTATGTTAATGTTTATATATTTGAATATTCAATCGTAAACCTTGTTGCGTTTTCTCTGAAAGTTGATTTTTATTAAAAATTTGCAAGTTCCAATTATAAACCAGAATGAAGGTATTTGTGTCTTCAGTTGTTGGTAGTCTTTTACTGAAGTTACTAGTATGTTTTTTTTTTCTGGTTCTGTTGCTTCAGTTTCATTGGAATTCTTAAATTTTGGCTTATTCTGCTTAGCAACTACTATCTGTTTCTGGGTTCTGTTGCTTCAGTTTCCTTGGAATTTCTGAATCTTGACTTATTGTGCTTCATGTACAAAAAAACCTCAAATTGAGCTCATGCAAGATGAGTATATGAGCATTGTAACTCACATGAATACTTATATGGTTTCCTTGATTTATAATTAAATAATTTGTATTTTTAAACACATTCATTTTCTCAATTTGGTATGCATCTAATTTTGGTTGGAATTTGGTTGGTGTTTCAGTGGATGATGCCTCAACACCAGCTTAAGGAGAATCAAACCATAAAACTCTTAATGGCTGAGAGAGAGAAAGCGCTCCAAGAACGTGACATTGCCATTGCTGAGAAGAAGACTGCTTTGGTTGAACGAGACATGGCATACCTCCAGCGTGATACAGCAATTGCTGAGAGGAATGGTGTTATCATTGAACGGGACAATGCAATTGCCGCCCTTGAGTATGCCCGTGAGAGTTGCATGAACACTAACTGTGCAGCTAGCTGTTCTGTTCCTCGTGGTACAAAGCACATATACAATAACCAGCGGCAACATCTTCAGCCTTTGCCCTCTCCAGCACACCAATCACATGATGCTCCTTGCCGCCAAACTCAAGATTCACCAATTAATGATGCATTTCCCAGCTCTGGTGGTCCCGAGTCTGGAATGAAATTCAACAAGGTGAAAAGGTCAAGGAAGGATACCAAAATCCAAGACTCATCAGCTAAAAAGACGACAAAGTCATCTCGAAAGAGTAAGAAGGGTGTGGGCAACGATTTGAACAAGCAGGTGACTATTGCAAGAACAACTAGCGAATGGAAGGGTGAAGTTGGCGTTGCAGAGGATCTAAACAAACAGGTTTCCTTGACAAAGTATAATGAGTGGAAGAGTCAAGACCTGAGTCTGAACCAGGTTTCCTTTGATGACTTGGCAATGCCAGTGCCAGTCTGCTCGTGCACCGGGAAGTATCAGCAGTGCTACAAGTGGGGGAATGGTGGATGGCAGTCTGCTTGCTGCACCATGACTCTTTCCATGTATCCATTGCCAATCATGCCTAACAAGCGCCATGCGCGAGTTGCAGGTCGTAAAATGAGCGGAAGTGCATTCAGAAAACTCCTCGGCAGACTTGCAGCAGAAGGGCACGATTTGTCCCAGCCGGTCGACTTGAAGGACCACTGGGCTAAGCACGGAACCAACCGCTACATCACCATCAGGTGAGAACCAACTGCTTCTTGAGTTTCCGAGCATTGTGAAATGCCCTACCCGCCTTCGACCTCTGGTGAGTATTTTGTATGGAAATAGCCATCTGCAAATCTAAGACAGACTTAGATCGATGTATATCATTATGCATGCATTAGCGAACACACTGACTCTGTCATCATGGTGTCTGGTGGTTGTAACATATTAGTTAATACACTTCATTGTCCAATCCTGTTGCATTGTGCAATTAGAAATTTGACAGGATAAGCCAAAATTGGACCTCATCTCCGAGCTTGTTCTCGTCTTGCCTTCTGCCAATAGTGGTGGCCTGATGGCCGTGGAGCTTGAGAACGCAAGGCTTGGCGACCAAGAGAAAGCCTATGTGAATGCTCTATCTTGGTTAGTTCTCTTTCCCTGAATCAAAATTTGTTGTGTTATTTCCCTTACCTCTAATGTTGTGGTCTAACTAAACCAAGTTATGTGTGATGGTTACTTAACATGGTTCAATTGTGGTTGGCTCGATCCTATCTATTCTTCATAGTCATCTTTTAACTTACTTTGTTAGCCTTTGTCAAATACATTATGCACACGTAGTAGTTCCTTTCGATTAAATAATAATAATAATAATAAATTATTTGTAATTATCATCTTCGGTTGCTTGAGGTAGATCAACGAGATGAAGGGGTTGGTGCTTTTTTGATGAGAAGGTTCGGTGGTTGGCAATGGAGAGATGCTTGTCGTCGGTGAAGGAGTGGTCATCCGATCATGCTTAGCATATCTACAATTCCCTTTTGGCATGGTGATCACAAACTCCCATTCCTATTTGACATTGCTCTATTCCAACTAAATTGTCATCTCTACCATTTCCTATCAAACTTTCCTCCACTTGATGCTCTTGGTTTTTATTATTTCATTTGAAAGATATCTCATGATCTCCAAAATGGACAAATCATCTTATGACATAATATGAGTAATTCGAATTGATACCAAATTCTAATTCAAATTTCTTAGCAATATGTGTCATATTATCATATCTACAAATATAAAATTCATTGTCCAAAGTTACATAACTCATATTGTTCTTCCTCAATCCTTATTTTATTTCTCACCTAGTAATAATAATTATTGTTATTAATTAAAGTAAGTCAATCTTACAAGATTTACGCATGCTTTTCCGCCTTGCATTTCCTCATTTCCTGTAAATATTTATAATATTATAATTTTATATATGATTTTAAAATTTAAATTGTGATTTAATTAGAACAATTGAGTCTATAAAATTGTAATATTCATCTATTGTTTTTTTTTTTAAAAAAATATATAATAGAAGCTTGAGATTTATGATAAAAGCCTTTAAAATTAATATTATGCGAATTTATCTAAAGTATAGATAAAGCCATAATACCATTCCTCTTATATTAATTAATACAGAAAATACGTCTGGATAACGTATATATATTTATAAATATATCCATAAAGTGGACTAATAATAATAATAGTAATAATAATGGTAATAGTAATAATTAATTTTACAAAATACTACCCATAATGACGTAATTTAGGGATAGGTCCACAGGCACTCGCCGGCGACAGAGACCTCCGGCGAATCATCGGAGTCATGCGGGCTCAGCCGCGGCGGGCTCATCAGCATCCCCTCCGCCATGCTCACCAGCAGCTGCGGCATTTCGTAGATTTCCTCTTCGTCAATGTATTTCCCTCCTTCCACCACCTCCGTCGCTGCCCCGGCCGCCGAGCTCTGTTCTGCGGCCGCAGCGTGCTCTGCTCGCGGTCCCTGCTTCAGCGTCGCGGCCACGGCGGCCGAAGCCGCTGCGCGAATGTGCGTCGGGGAGGCCGACGCTGGAACCGGCCGGTCGGCGATATCGTTGGGGAAGTTGAGCACGGCGTCGGCGCCGCGGAGGGCGCGCGCCGCCACGTCGTAGGCGACGGCTGCCATCTCCGCTGTCGGGTACGTGCCGAGCCAGATGCGGTTGGCCTTCCGCGGCTCGCGTATCTCCGACACCCACTTGCCGCTGCGGTTGCGCACGCCGCGGTAGCGCCGCTCTGGCGAGAGCAGCGGCGCATCGGGCCCCTGGTCACCGCGTCCCCCGGCAGAAGTGTGTTCCGCCATGCATGAGAGGGGAGGGCGAGAGCTCGAAGGGGAGGTTAATGGCGAGGAAGTGAAGCATTTCTTATAAGGGCGGTAAAAAATGAAAGATCTTAAGTGGCGGCGGCGGCGTCGGCGGCGTTGGTGGTGGCGGCGTAAGCGTGGGGTTTTCGCGTCGAAGGAGGGTGGATTTGGGCGGCACGCGCTTTGCATGCTGGAGATCAGCTGTTGTCCCAAAAACTTACTGCGGTATTTTTTTTCAAAATTCGAACCGGACCGGACGGTTCACATGGTTAGACCGCAAATTTAAGGCCAAATCGGTCTGTTTCACAATTCGAGCTCATCCGAGTTGGACCGGAGGCTCAGTAGATTAGACCGGAATTAAATCAGAATTTTTAACGGTAATTGATTGAGCTAATCACTTATTTCAAATACTTAAATCACTCCCCTAATGTCGCCCCATGAATATAGAAGAAGGTATATATAGATACATAGACGTTAAGTGTATGTTGGAGTAAATCCCAGATCGTCAGTTCTTAAAAATCGACCCTTGATTATTAATCAGAGATATCAAACGTCCATCGACTATGCTACACCTTGGGATCACACTTTACTCCCAAATTTCTAAACATAGAAATATTCATGGTTTGCTTCTACCATATATTATAAAGTTTTATTTTTCAAATGTGCCGAATTTTTTAACTACAATTTATTTATTCTTCCTTAAAATTCACTCACCTCGTTTGATTCGCTAGATGTGTCCAATTTGCTAGACAATATAAGTCGTTAGGGGAGAAAATAAATTAATAATAATTAAATAATTAAAATATCCTCATAAAAAACAAGAAAAGAAAAACAGCACGTTTATAAATTGATATTTTTAAATTATTTTAAATCAAACATTTAAATGAATCAAAGTAACGACCATAAAGGACAGCGATCAAATTAAATAACATTAATAAGGCACGTAAAATCCAGCCGACATATCTAGTTGCATGCGAAGTTAGGGCAGAGTCAAAGATCTGCTTTATTCACTTGTCTTGACAAATTATCTATTATATTATAAATAAATATTATTATCAAAATAACATTCTCAATCTATTTTAGATTTGTTTCTGACGATAGTATAATAATTATGATACCGTAATAACAAGTGTGCTATAATTGCTAACGATCCTATAACTTATATAATATTTATATTGGAATAATTATAATAGTAACTGCTATAATATACCCTATTGTGTATCAATTATGAATTTATAATATTAAAAAAAATAATTTCGTAATTGTTATATTATTAATAAGAAATGCCCGTATTATAATAATTACTAATTAAAGCTACTATATCATAATATTATTAATGTTTGTTTTTAATTTATGTATTAAAGTCTTACGATCTGACTAATTTTAGGATAATCGATTTAGCCCAATAAAAATTTTATTTTAACCATTAGGATAAATTTGAAAATACAAATAGTAATGTATACAATAGCCTAATGATCCCAGTGGCTTAAACGCGGGTGATGAATTTCTTAGCTCCCTAGATTTTAAACTTTAGATACATGAAAATCCTTAAAGTATGCTTACCACCACACCATAGCATGAGGACTATAGTATTATTATTATTTTTTAGTTGACATTGTTAAGACATGTATGAGAGCTAGATGTAGGGTGAATAACTTCTTTCGCTTCTTTGAAGATGATGTGTAGCAGAAACTTGAAACGAAGGGTTCATAATGCTAACGCATTAGGTTTTACTTGGTATTCAACTCCTTAAGATGAGTAATTCAAGGGTCCACTCCTCACTCATAGCTCCACTGTGAAAATTTTCTTTCAAGAGGCGGAGAAGTCTTGTACAATCTCGGATACGATAAATACAACAAGAAAGCAAGAACG
>JBBMJZ010405114.1:2331-12930 GCA_037833815.1 Zingiber zerumbet
TTTATACCACGTTAAGTAATGGGAAATGGTGTATCAATCTTATTGTGTGGTGAAGAGATACCATGTAATAGGACTCCCAGACTTGGACACCCAATATCGAACTAAACCCACCATGCATACTTACCGATGACTCTAAAACTATGAACAAAGAACAAGTGTTAAAAAATACAATAAATAGGGAAAATGATATTTCATACACATAGATTCCTCTAAAGCCTCAGTATTAGTTGTACACAGTGGTGGCATGTTGACCTATGCTTCTAGACAACCTTGAATTATCAGAAAGGCTGCTGAATATCACACAATTTCTTACATGAAAAATGATCACACCAACCACCATCCTTGTTATCCATGCAAAAAGGTGAAAACGATTTCTTTGTAGTAAGATGCTAACAAGTAATCTGATGCTGCATTTCAAAATAACAGGAAACTTGTTGAAAGGATAATAAAGAAAAACAGGCTGAAG
The DNA here is from genome assembly GCA_037833815.1 of Zingiber zerumbet. Lineage (NCBI taxonomy): Eukaryota > Viridiplantae > Streptophyta > Magnoliopsida > Zingiberales > Zingiberaceae > Zingiber > Zingiber zerumbet. Next base: position 2,798 of record JBBMJZ010405114.1, read on the forward strand.
AAATCAAGCTTGCAAAGTCTCTAGTGTTTCAGGTTGACATCTAAATGTCCAATAAGATGGCTTCAAATTCCAAAAGTGTCATTCATACTACAAAAAAAAAAAAATCAAAAGTGTTAAACCATTATAGGGCTTCTTTGCCACAGTATCATAGGAAGAGGCAGACCAATAATAGCAGAAGCAACAATAATCTAGAACGACAGAGAACATGACTACTTGATCAAAACAACAAAAATTTCTCTCTCCTCATCTACTATCCCTAGATTCTTTTGACACTTATAAGTGAGGGCATATTTTCTAGATGATAGCATCTTTGAAATCAAGTTAAACCCTCAAACAAAAAGACAACTGCTTTTATTAAACCTAGTAAAGGCTAGCATTCAAGTATACTAAGCTAATAAATCAACTTCTTTTTCATTGTCAATTGTTACAATTTTAAATCTACATGAATGAATAATAATAAATAACAAAAAAATGTTGGACTAAATCCAGTGATACCTAGTTAACATCACAAAGTCGATGTTTCAGGTAAAATTAATAAACATACTATAATGCACAGTATGACATGGACATACCCAGTCGTGGCAAGCAACTAAAAAATGATCAGCTCCTCTTGTTCGATTCCAAAAAGGATACTTGACAGAAATCATGTTAATGTGATCCCTCAAGAAAATCATTAAAGGCCGAAAATTGTGTGAGTTGGGCACGTAAAGCGCCTGTTGTAACCTATGTGCACTGTATGGTAGATAGAACAAATGGGCTTTCTTTGGATCTTTCACAACAAAATTCTTGTTACCCTCCATTAATTTCATGAACCACCCTTCAGAAGCATAAATGCCTTTGAGATCAGGTCTGTGGAAAATAGGTTTTGATCCATCCTGATAGATGTAAACCTTCAGCAAACTTTCCATCAGTGAATAACTCCTGGAGATATCTAATGAATAAGAATATAAGGATCGATGAAGCACTGCTTAATGAAAATAATAATCACCAAATCCAAACAATCTAAGATAGTAATACTATTATTATTCTCTACTAATTCCAAAGAATAATAAATCAGACTAGTATGAGAACAATTGCCATCTAATTTCTCAAAAGTCGGGTTCTTATAGTGATTATCACCAAGATATACTACTTTTGAATGTAAAGATGGACAATGAGAATTAAAGTTAGGAGGGGAGAAAAATGTATTTTGACTTCATAGAAACTGACACCATGGTCGATAACTGTCCAATTTGATTGGTTGGCCAATTATCCCAATAGCTCGAGGTGTTGGAAAAAGTAGCCAATACATATTTATGTTCTTAACACTCTTGCCTTCATGTGTGGCTAGGAACACTAACTCGAACAGGATGCCAGTGCAAATCCAACACATGAACTAATGGGTAAATTTAATTGATTGACCATTTATCCTTGAAGCTCCAGTTGTTAAAAAATAGACAAGCCACTAGATTCATATCTTAATAATGATAAGTGAGCAACAGTTAGTTATCTGAAATTACTATTTTCTTTTCCCTAAACCCCTACACTCTGACCTACCTTTTAGAACAAGTTTTGCATTTTTCATGTCTTCCCCTTTCCATCTGATGGAGTTGATTATGAAGACAACCTATAAATAGTTCATTATGGAGACAAATCTTATTCTCTAACAGTCAAACATAAATTGGTGAAACATGCAAATCTAAGTATTGCAGGACTGGAATGGTGTTCTTGTAGCTGAGTCATTTCCTCTTCTTTGTGGTCAAATGATCCATGTATCAACAATCAAAGAATGTAGACATTTGGCACACAAAGCTAATAAGCAGAGTGGTAGACAAACAAGGTTCTTCAAAACATCACCTCTTAAAGACTGAAACATTCAGGAACAGAGGAGCAAATAGATCAGAGTCATCATAGATAACAGGCGCACGACTAATTTCTCTTTTGGCATAGATAAGTTGTTGATCGGTGGATGTCAATGGCATAGGCATCCTTAGTTCATTCTGAAGCGACAAAGGAGGTTCTCTTAGTTCAGGTGTACCAGATTTCGAACTCTCAAGTTGAGAAGGGTGAGGCTCTACAGAAAGAGACGGAAGATTTACATCTGTAGAGTTCATGACCTTCAGAGCAAAAATCGGCTATTAGCAAGAATAAATTCACTAATCTACTAAATTTCTCCGTTCAAGAAGTAAGATTTTCCCCAATAAGGAAATATAAAAGGTGAATATCTACCTCTGTCCACAAAGCTGTCTCCTTTGAGACAGGGACGCTGTCAATGTCATGCACCTCCGCATCATCTAAGTCGTCGTTAGGCGGTGGCGAAGGGGCAAGAACCGGAGGGAGAACAGGCATAACATCAGAAGCACTAAAATTAAGCCTCGAAACGAAGCCAGGGAGTGACATAGGTGAGAAGTTTGCGGAAGAGAGTGAATCAGCGATGCGACTGGAGGGGGTGCTGTAGGAGTCGGAGATCCAGAGGGGAGCGCCCGAAGGACGCGAAGAGAAGGCGAGAAACACGGCGGCCGCTGCCGACGCGACGAGCGCAGCGAGCAGGAGCCTGCGCAGACTTCCCGCCAGTGGTCCGCCGCCAAACCCAACGCGCCGCAACGCCGCCCTCACCGGATGAGCGACCGCCTTCATCGGAGGCAGCGTAACACCGCGGTCTGCGGGAAATGGAGGAGGAATATGGCGGTGGATTCGAGTCGAACGAGATCGGCGGGAGGAGGGGAGGAGGGATCGGGCGAGCACGCAGCATCGCTGGCGTTTTGTCTCAAATGACGCATTTATCCCCTACAATGTGGTGATTGACCCGAATTTCCCCACTGGGCATATTAGAACTTCAAGGGTATAATTGATGCAAAAGGTGGAGACGGCCACCCCAGCCGTCCCCCGAGCCCTGCCCATGGGTTATTCGGGAGGAGGTAATATGTACTGGGGAGATGGAGCGATTGTTTGTTTTTAGTTCTCAAAGATATATAAATCTGTATATTTTTTATTATCACGTTGATAGTAAAAGCCAATCTTTCGTTGTTGATCACAAATTGTTGTTCTACAAGAGCTTTCTTTCCTAGTGATTGAGGTACAGTTAGTGATGCAAAGGGTTTAACATTTCAGCAAACAGAGGGATAACATTGTTACATTGAATAGGAAATGAAACGTTTAAGTTTCTTTCACACACGAAATTCTGTTTTCACTTCGCGTTCGAGCTTCGCTTGAGCTTGGAGCTTGCAATTGCCGGCAGATTTCGCATTGAAACTGCCTGGCTTTGTTTCAAAATGCTTTGGGAGTGGATGCTCCTCGTGCCATACTTTGCGCTCGCTAAAACGACTAGCACAAAGGCGCCCGAAGACGCATGCGGCAATGGCAAGCATAGCAATGATGCCTAGCACTAGCAGTGCTGGACCAAAGGATCCACCAGAGTGGGAATAAGACAGCTCTGTTGGTGCGGAGGTTTGTAGGATCGTCGGCGCCGGGAGGGAAGACATGGCTACAAGTGTTGCTCTGAATGAGAGCCTGAGGTTTGGTTTATATCAATTGTAAAAGGATGGAAGGAATTCTCTTTGACAAAGTAAAAGGATCAAGAGTGTGGTCACTCCTTTTATCCCCTAAATTTGAGGGTTTTGAATGCTTGGAAATGAGAGAAAGTCCAGGTTTGTAGCCTTTAAGAGCTAGCTGTGTGTCACATGGTATGGAGCTTGAGCATCAAGTTTATGAACCTGTATCTTTTACTTCATGAAAGTAATTAATCAAGTGGTAAAGCATGTTATAAAACAATAGGTTAATGAACTTTCTCAAGTTTTTTAACTAAAAAAATGTTAAACAATGTCTTAGAATTTTACAAGAGACATAAGAAAGGACTGATCAAAAGGAGAGAATTAATTTCTGCAGCCCTAAACATTGAACAACCACAATATTGAGGTCATTTAAAATTTGTTTAATTTGGTACTGGTATAGAAGCTCCATGGATGTTTAAGCTGATGGGGATTGCTTTCCTTCAACAGCTTCTTTAAGTTTCCTTCCGAGTGCATAGGCTAATGGAGGTGGCACAGCATTTCCAATTTGCCTATGCTTGTTTTGGACGTTACCAGAAAACTGGTAACTGTCTGGGAAACCCTGCAGGCACAAAAAGAACTCTTCAAGATACCAACTACAACATGCTGATATAAAGATTGCAATGCACTCCAATTGAACATGATATGCAAGTGAACAACTCGCTCAGCATGCAATGTTCACGTTAGTATGAAAATGACAACTTACTTGAGATCTTGCACATTCACGGACAGTGAGAATTCTGTCTTGATCCGGGTGGAAGCACATCCCTACCTTGCCCATTGGTTGGGGATCTGTGATGGAAGTCGGGAAGTTGCCATCCCAGTCCAACCTACCAAACAACCCCTTCCATTGATTGTGCCTCTTTGCTGTGTTCGGAAGGCACCACGGTATCAAATCAACCATTTGTCCAGTGGACAGTTTAACCTAATATACACAATAGCATATTAGGAAATAAGTAGCACATGGTAGCAGATTAAATAATCAACAAACACCCAACAAAGTTACCTTTTCATCTGGTAGATCACGCCAATCAGCACCTGGCCTTTTTGGTACACGTTGGCATCTTATCAAATTGAGTTCATTCATTTCCTTTGATATATGGTCATTTAGAGCCAACATGCCACTTCTGATATTCTTTTGAAACCATGATATGGGCTCACTCCCGTACTAAAAATGGAAAAAGACAATAAAATCTTGTTAATATGGAGAAGTAAAAACATAAGAATAGATGAATGATGCATATGACCAATATTAGAAGCTGAATTGCTGTACATCAATTGTCGGTTTGGCAGCTCCATTTGCAACTGGTGGAAGATCCCCAATTGTATCCCTAACAGTAATCGAACGAAAAGGAGCTCCTCCAGCTGTGCTTCGGACGGCAGTATAATACCCATTCCCAGGCATAGAAATTTTAAGCTCAGGGGTAGCAAACACATGGATAGGTTCTGGCCATTCTGGAAGAGTCTCTTCTGGTGAAGCAGCCCAAATGAACGCCCTCTTTCTTGATTGGGAGACACCATAGGCTCCTGCTTCCAGGATACCAAACCTTACCTAAACCAGCAAGAATAAAATGAACACAAGTCTACCATAGTTTTGAGAGAAAAAAGTATAAAAAATAAGAACCATTTCAAGATCAAAAACCATGAAAGATTATGAATTCAATACTGAGGCTAAGACCACCTTTACCACTGCTAAGAAACCAAAACTATAGATACCTGATAACCCATAGCTAAAAGTGACGCAAGAGTCAGTCTGAATGTCTGTCCTTTGTTGAAAGACACAAAATTCCTAACATTCTCTAGAAGAAAAAACTTGGGCCTGAAATATTCTGCAAATGATAAGAAGGCCAAAATCATTTCACACTGAACTTTACTCCACGTGCTCCGATTAAACCGGTTCATCCCAGAAAATCCCTGGAGGCAAAAAATAAAAATAAACTTTAAAAATTGACAACAAATTCATAGTGATCGCATGGCTGATATGGAGGACCTCAATTGATCAAACCACAATATTGATGAAACAACAAATTACACCTGACATGGAGGCCCTCCATTGATGAAATCTACTTCGCCTGGCTTTGGTAGATTTTTAAGCTTCTCCTCATCAAGTGAAGCAGCCAAGTCAGCAGCCTCAGATGTTGAGATACAATCATCTGTATCTCCATATTTCTCCATAATAGCCCTGCAAAAAAGTCTTAGAATATATGTGAACTTGTGACAAAATTTTGAATCTTTAACTAAATCCAGTAGCTTGCCTGAGAATAACATTGCAATTATCTACAAACATCAAGGCTTCAGGATGATTATAGCGAAATGCTTCACCAGCAGGCTCTTCATATTCAATGGCCCATTTTGTACATGAAACACCTGCAAATTTAAATGTTATCAAACTTGCTGTTCTAGATACATCTCCAACTGCAACCTTGACTGATTAAAAAACTTACCAGAGTGCTGAAGTCCTGCAGACAAGCCACCACATCCAGCAAAAATATCAAGAGTTGCCAAATGATTTTCCCGAGACACATCAGTCAATTTTTCAGAAAATTCATCTCCACACTTCTCCTTGCCCTTTTTCTTTCGATAGGCAATTTGGTCTTCCTTTATTTTCAAAGACGATACCTTTATGTTGGCGGGTAACTGAAGACACATTCATTTTAAGTCAGGAAGATGAGAAGGAAGACGTATAAAGGGTAACCCAACGCACGAAGCTTCCACCAATACGAGATTCTGAAGAAAGGTCTATTATATGCCGTCTTACCTTGCTTTGCAAGAGACTATTTTTGATATTTGAACCAATGACCTCCAAACCATATGGCAACAACTTTACCGTTGTGCCAAGACTACCCCTATTAAAGAGAGAAGTATAAATGAAAATAATTTAGGTAAACAAAAAGAATGTACCTGTTTGAGAGTTCCTTTAACAGGATCATAACAATATTCACAGAAGAATATGTCTTCAAGCACAGGTATACCAAAACTTAAAACACCAATCTTCTTCCGAACTTCACATTTTCCTTCAATCATGTCAACAGGCACAGAGACCACATTTTCACTATAGTACACCTGAGATTCAAATATGCAGCCAGTAAAATTAGAAACTGAATTGCTTTCTGAAAAATAGCAACTAAATTTGGCTGTTCAAAAGAATGTAGAAATTGGATAATATGACTGCATCCAAAAAAAGACATTGAACTGATAGTAAGGCAGTGTAGGATCTCCCCAAGATCAATTTTTATCCCCTAACAAGATATCCAAATTGATACATACAAAATTGTAGATGGGTATGTACAAGATGTATGAGATAGACTAATTTCCACATTGTTTCTTAAAGTAAATGGAATATGCAAAACCATGAAGATATAGTGTACTCACCATATTGCTTGGGTAGGCTGTATGTTTGAACAAAAAGAGCCATGAATTTGGAGCTGGGACAATAACAAACAGAAATTGTACCATGCTATAAACATATGATCCAAGTTTTACATAAACATATGCTCATGGACAAAATTGCATCATGATAAATGCATCTTTAATTTAAAGATAGTTGTGCATTTTCATTATACATTTTCAATAAAAGCATAATCAAAGATAGTGTACCTCTCTAATGTCAGAACTGTAGGCTTTTTCTGATGAAATGTCTTCTGGTCTATAATACCTTCTTACTTTCACCTTTGCTGATTTTAATGTATGTTGCTTGGACACTTGAATTTCAAGAATTTGGCACACTACATAGGCCTTTAGTCCTACATTTCTGCCAGATTTAAAAGTCCCAAGATCCTCCTGTTCTTCTCCGTCAAAGAATTGAGGTCTGACATAAAGAAAATCTTGAACATTGTACTCAATCCTCTTATAGACAAAGCTAGAATTGGAACTCAATTTGAAATCATCTTTCTGCAAGGCCTTTTCTTTGCAAGAGTCACAAACACCATTTCCAAGGCCCATACTGTGATGAGGAAGAACAAAAAAACCACCCCTCTCAGGGCTATATAAGACTTTGCAATAGAACTCCATAGGCAGTCCTTTCCGTCTATTCTCCTCTGCTTTTGCTCTATCAATCTTATCAGCATTGGCATAATCCTTTCTGTACTGGTGTCCCCAGGGCCGTAAACGGATATCAACTACTATGGATTCTTTAATATTCCCTAGTTCAACTTCCATACAGTCATTTGAAAGGAACAACTCTCTCTCATCAGCTGCATTTCCTAGGATAGTCTGGGAGCCTTTGAGCAACACCCTTCCATGAGCCATTTTGACACCATTATGTTTCTCAAACATGTATTCCACAAACAATAAAGATGGATCATCATTTACATCAGCTTCCATAGTTACTGCTCCACCAATTTCTATAACATGTCCACGGACAATCGCACAACGATAAAGAGTTTCCCCAGAATCCATTTTCCCATTAGGTTTTCCCTCCCATTGTATTTCCTTATGAAGCTTAGAAGAGCGTGAGGTTGAATGAGGCTTTGTGGGTTGTTGATCCAACACCAATGCATTCTCCTCTTCTACTTCATCATCTTCATTGTCCTCCAGCTCTCCTTCAATTTCTACAGGCTCATGTGCATCCCCATTAGTAGAGTCCTCAGGGAAAAAATTCAAGTAGTAGTCTCCCCAAATTTTATTGATGAATCTTGTTGTTGTAGCACGCATTACTTTTCTGCTGGACAAAGTAGGTCCCATTGCTGCACAAGGATTCAAGTTTTCTTCCTTCTTTAACAGAGCTTTTTTCTTCATTATGAGTTTTGTATGGCTTCTTTGCTCCATATTCTCAGAAAGTCCAATTATGAAAGCACACTTCCTAATTGTTTCATCAGGATACTCAGCAAACTGCTGAAGAATAATTTGTCCGTGTACAACAATGTATCTCTCAACCAAAGATAAGTTGGATGATATATATGCAGGATGAGTTTTGCTAAATTCTGACACTTTCTTAATTACATCAGCAAAGGAAAGTTTTGAAACCCTGCTTTGTTCTTTTAACAAAGTGATTATAGAAATAGCAAGCTTGGCTGTTTTCAGGACTGGTTGATGCCAAGGATCATACTGTTTTGCGGGTTTCCCTAACCTGTACCTGTAATCAGAAAGCAAAATCAGTACCAGGAGCACTGTTGCTAAGAAACAACACAGCATGTCAATATCTCCATTTTTCAAAAGCACTTTATCTTTTGCATCATAAGACTGCTACGCAATAAAATATTAAACTGTAGAGATTTTTTATCACCTTTCATTATTCTTCTATTAGTCTATCTTAAATTATGCAAATTATAGAGGAAATTCCCATATAAGTATCAAGGTTTACCTAACGAAACCAAGAGCATACTGTAATAGAATTCAATTAAACAAACAGAAATTGCTAATGATGCAAATTTAGAAGTACCAGGCAACGTCTGTTCGGATAGAGATGAAAATCATTGAAGCACCAAATTCAATCATCCACTCCTTAATAGCACTAAGATAGATTGGAACCCCTTCAATATCTGCATGGTTAGAATGGCTTGAAGAAGAAAGACCTAGGTCATTATCCAATTCAAATCCACTACCATCATCCTCTCTCATTTGACCAGATCCAAAAATAGTCACATCAATTTCTGCACATGACTTCATTGGCAGAAGTTCCAGAGAGATCAGCCTTGAGTCAGAATTATAGAGAGCCCAATTGTCAAGAATCCTTCTAGGAAGATCAGAATATGACATATTGTTCTCACTCTCAAAAAATAAGTATTCATCCATTTCATGGTTGGAAGGTCGGTAATAGGCAGGCAATGGATAATCATTAGCAATCTCTATCTCATTGATTTTTATGTAGATGTTCTTTTTAGTGTTTGTAGCTGCTCTATGGCTTTTTTGCTGCCTCATAGCCTTCCAATTTTCCTCTTCCTGCAAAAGCCTTGCCAATTTCTCATCTTCATCTTCAGTAGAACCTAAAACTTCTCCTTCCTTAATCCTCAAGTTCTGATTTGATACCCTTAATGGAAAGTTCATTGATTCTGACCTACTTCCACATTCATCTCTTAAAGCAATAAGAGTTGGCATAGTTGCCCAATTAACATTGTTGTTGGTAGAAGACTCATCTAGGCCTATTAGCTGGTTGTAAATAAACTCTCCAAGAGAGATCACAAAATCTCTACAATTTGATCCAGCAGGAAAATTCTTGGTTCCACTCATAGAACGGATTACTGAAGCAAGCAACTCCTCAAGGCTCAAAGTTGAGTTCCCACTAACAGTTTTAGCCAACTTTTGATAAACATGAACGCATACGCATGCCTTCTCATAAAAAAGGTCATAAAACTTCTTATAACTGCCTGCTGGTTTTGCACACTCATAGTCTGCAATTTCTGTTGAGACCCAAATAACTGGTGAACCTTCATCATAACCTGAAATTGACCAACACTCTATCCGGCCAAATCCTTCACATTTTATTCCCCTGTCTCTCTCTTTTCCCAGATTGTCATCCGAAGACAGAACGAGTGCAGTGATGAAACAATCATCTATTTCTGACATTTCAAATGGCTGTGCATTTCCATCAGCATCATGAATGGTGAAATCAACAAGCTTTCTACATGGGGGAAGATCTTCTGCACCAAGTCTAGTCAGTTCAACAGC
>JBBMJZ010405167.1:0-12927 GCA_037833815.1 Zingiber zerumbet
TGAACAGATTGACTTCCTGGTCGATGGGGATCTACTGGTCCCGGTTCAATTTAGAAATTTTGACCAAGATGGACATAGCGTCGACGCGGGCGTCGGCGCTGCCGCTTTGAAGGACGGCCAAGATGGGCCTCAAGTGCTCCGGCTTCACTAGAACGTCGAAGGTAGCTCGGTCCGACAGGGGAAGCAGAGCGAGAACGCCGAGAGCCTCCTCGCAGGCGCCGAAGCCGGCGAAGCCGGCGAAGCCGGCGAAGCCGGCGAAGCCGGCGGTGTTCACGATCTCCGCGACGACGCACTCGAGCACCTTCGACGACACACTCTCATCGTCGAGAATACTTGCATCGCCGGAAAGAACAGAGCGGAGCTTTCTGAGCCGGGTGGCCTTGAAGGGGCCGGTGCGGATGCTGCAGAGCAGGGCGTCGACTTCGTCGACTTTCCGGCCATCAGATGGAGGAGGGGAGGAAGTGGAGGAGGTGACGAAGGAGGAGATGAGGCGGCCGAGGGTGTGGTTGGGGGTGAGATTGAAGGAGGTGAGGCGTTGCATGGTGGCGGGGCAGGTGGACTTGTTGTAGGCGAAGAGCCACTTCTCGATGTTCTTCCGCTCGTAGCTGACGCCGGTCGCCACTGTGACCGGGTCGCACATTAGTTCCATGGAGATGGGGCAGAGGAAATGGACAGGAACCCCTGTTTTCGCCTCCGCCGGTGCCGCCGCCGCCGCCGCTTCTTCTTCTTCCATGGCGAGCTTATCTTTCTTTTCTATGCGATTCGACGGGGTTGGTATACATAGGGATGTTTCACGGGGTAAGTTGCAATTTAACCCTCAGAAATTTATAGAATTCTTTTCGGCGGTGATATGTATTCTTGCAATAAGTCAATGGGCAAAGATTCAAAAAACGTAAAGAGGAAGGGGTAAAACGAAAAATCATGATAGAGATAGTTGCTTGAGGTAGATATACACATAAGATACGGCTTGCAAGTCAATGTCAATGGCCAAAGATACTTGTCGATTTTTGTAATTGAATTATGGATGGAGCTGCAAGCAAGTTCCAATGTGAATTATATTAATCTAAAAAAGATTCAAATAAATTGGAATACATTGATTGGATTGTTGAGCTGCCTTTCTCCTCATCCATGTATAGTTGACTTTTATTTCCCAAGGAACTAAATCTCAATCTACTACAAGTTGTTTGATTTCGTCAATGATTTGTTGGAGTTGGATATGTCAAACCTTTATTAAATTGAGCATTTAGTATTAACAAGTGGGCATAATGATCCATTAAATAATCAAGGTGCGACAATTAAAGGGGAATACATCCAACTTTGAAGGAGTTATTGAACTGCTCGCATTACCAATGAAAGTCTACTTTGTTTGTGTTATTTTAGATGATTATTTAATCTATACATATATCTGGGATACATGTATGAGCAGTAGAATTTTTGCCAGCATTTCAATTACATATTCAACGATAAAATGTCAAAGTCTACGGGACTGGATTGGCTTAGAATATAAGAAAAAGTAAACAAGAAGCTCTCTTTTTCATGTTATGGTCTTCACTTGGAATAATAACCAAGAAAATGAAGTTATAAATCCATTTGTTTTGGAATTTAACACCGAAGGCTGAATATTAAGGATTGAATTTTTCAATGTATATCTTGGTTTCTTGTGAATAGCTACCACATCTTGAAGAAGTATGCTAGAATTACAAGTGACTTTCTTGAAAACCCTAACCCCTAAACCACATCACTTCTTGATCTCTGGCTGGTTTTAAATGAGTGTTTGCATATCGGCCTTGTTTGCCTCGAGTGGGAGTGTCCATTTTTGTATATATGAATTTATGTTTATGCTACTTGCATATATAAACACGTTCATAAAAGCAGTGCATTTTTATCTGCAAACCTGTGCACCTTCAAATATACAATTAGCATGCCTACATTTTTTTGTTCTTTTGAAAACAAAAGAGTGAACCGAACAATTTACTCACATTGCATTGCTAAGTTGGACAAAGTAAACAACTTCTATTTACAACATGCAGAATAGATATACACGTCTTTTGCCATATACACACAAAATTACTGCACCACACATATCTAGTAAACCTTAAAATTCCCACAGGTAAAATGTGAATATGTGATGTAACTAAGGCATTCTTCATCGGATCGTGGGAGTTCATCCAAGTTTTATCACCTAGTTCATTGTTTCTACAGTTTTAAAAGGTGGAGCACCCTTTCCAAGCGGTAATATTTAGCCATCGGCTTTCTATAGAAGAACAAAAGAAGGAAATAATAGCAACAAAAAGAACCAACATAAAAGAACAGGTGAGATAACAATGTCACATACAGCCAATGATCATAAAGATTGCCCCAAAATGAAGGGAATTTTCAAAAAAAAATTCCTTTCTAGATAAATGCGACCATTTCACCAGGTCATCTTCATCATTCACTAAGATGTATATATACATACACACAAGAATATGTGAAGCCTAACTCTAAGTTATAAAGTGTACCGCCCAGATTTGTATAGGGATTCTAAGTTATAAAGTATACCGCCCAGATTTGTTTAGGTATTCTGCTGCATTAGTTGGCACTGCCAATTTCACCACTAAACCACCGGTCATAGCTGCACAGCCGAGCACAGGGATCTAAGAATTTGGATGCTACAACGACCTGTCATAAGCTTCATGTATGGTAGTTTTATCCTGTAGATAGCATAAAAACAAAAAAGGATCAAACTTTGAAGATGAACCAGATCGGCTGACTCAAACAATTAAACTAGGAACCAGAGGCTGAATCAGTGCAGTTCTATTTAGCGATAGGCATCTGGTTCAATCAGAAAAACTGGAAACCAGTCGGGCCTCCTGTAAGTTCCATCCCAGTATAATTTTCAAAACACTGGGGTTAACAGTTGAGCTTCCCACTACGTGCATGCATGCAAGGGGGCAAACTCAAATTTTCCATGAAGCACAGGAGAATGGAGTTCAGGCATTGTCAGGAGAGCAAAGCGTATGTTTGGGTCCAAACTATTTCGTTAAAGAAAAAGATGAAACAATCTAAAAACCTCTAATTAACCTAAATTCCGGATGCATATCAAAGTGCTCATGAGATCATAGAAACAGATGAGGAAAATAAAGGTTACCTCATTCTGGATACTAGCCTCCGATGAAAACCATCGCATGAGATTGCCAAGGTGGATTATAACAGGAATTAGCTTGAACATTAGGGGAGTTGTTACCTGCTCCGGGAGGAATGAATTCAACTTTGGAACAATTAAAACAGAATAAAGAAGGTAATAGTTGAATAAACAGAAATACAAAAACCTCACCAAGCTAAGTGCTGTTGTTCCTAAAAGTAATAGGTACATTTTCCCCTGCAAAGGATGAGAACAAAATCATTGACAGATCGAAGAGGGAAAAATCTGAAATCCAACTCAACCTAATCCAAACATGAAAAAAAAATTGCAGAAATTCACCTCAATTAGATGAAGATTTGAAGCTCGACTTAACAGAACAAATGCGAATTCGCCAATTTGAGCTAATGACAAACTCACCTTGGTTGCAAATAAATAGCAATATACCATTAGAACACAAAAGGCAAAGAATTCTAATAAATAATGAAAATTTCAGAAATGATACTTACAAGAAATGCTGTCCTGATGCCGTATCCAAAGGCTTTCACTACGACAGTTGCCACAACTGTCTTAACTATCACAACCAGAATAACTGACGCTAACAATATATCAACATGGTGCCAGAGGAACTGAACATGTATGAGCATGCCAATGCAAGCAAGGAAAAGTGCAGCAAATAGATTCCGGATTGGTTCCACCTAAAACGCCCAAGAATAACAGTTAGACAGCTCAAAGCACAAGACAATTGGGGAAAAAAGAACAATTCTGGACCTAAGCTACCATTGACCAAATTATCATCTTGTTTCATTTTTATTTATTGCTGTGCTTCATCAAATTGCACAACAAATTAAAACCTAATAGTGGTTTCTAATTAAAAAATTAAATATGAGGGATTCAAAGAGAGATTGCCAAGTTTACTTGGTTATGAACCCTAATCAGCATATCAGCTTCTGTGTCATTTTGAAAGAAAATGTGCTTTCCATATATGCTAACACGATTCAGGTTTGCAGAGCAAGGCATGATATAAATCTGAGTATTTTACATTTCTATTGCTTGGCTTTAGCCGGTAGAGTTAGATCTTAAAATTTTCCAAAATCAAGACATGGAGTAACTTTAATTCAGTAAGCATGGTAGGAAAAAAAAAACAGAATCGTTGTGACTCATCAAGACATGATGATGGCTTACTAAAACATATAACAAATGACATGAAAGTCCATCCCAAATGTATATTCAAGTGACTAAGAAAATTAAGTAATCCCTTCAAGCAAATTACATAGAGTTGAGACACAGATGCCTTCAACTGAAATTGAATTTTGCAACCAAAATCAGTCAGGTTGGCTTGTATATTTGAGTTTTTAAAGTGCTATATTCAGATGGGTCTACTAATTCTACAGTGTCTCAGCTTCAACAAACCTTTGCAACCAGGATGAAGGAAAGCCAACCCAATCTAAATACATAGATGGATCATATGTACAAAAAAGACAAGCTAATATGGTATATATTGCATTTAAAGAATTGCATGCACAGATTGAAGCATAAACCAATAAATATTACATGTAAAATTAATGCAAATTTAATGAGCCAAACATAAGGAAACCAGCATACCTGTTCTAGGGTATGATGAGCATAGTCGGTCGTAGATATCATAACACCAGCAACAAATGACCCTAACTCAAGACTTAGACCTAAATAATCACTAACCTGATGAAATAACATTTATCATGAGATATAAAATGTAAGTGGAAACTTTGAGCTATATTTCATTGCTAAGTTTCTTGAAAGTAAAAAAAGGTCAGCATCCACTTACCCAAGCCAACAATAAGCAGAAAGCTACAGAGGCCAACTGGTAGAGCTCATTAGTCTGCAAATATAGTAAAGATTAAGTTCTTGAGAGACAACAAAACTCCATCAAGCAAGGAAATGACTCTTGTTTTACAAAGGAAAACAGAACTGTGTTAGTCAACCATCTGTTATTTATATCGTCATTAAATAATAATCAAATATGAGATGATGATATAGGTCAGTATGCCAATCCCAGAAGGCTGTGAGGCCGCCAAACTGCTGCTAGCGTTTCTCTATCCCAGTCTATGTAGATAAAGGGGCTAGTGTGAAGGAGTTGCATCTTTTTCTCTATAACTATCGTGCATGAAATGTAAGCAAATATATAACAAAGTGGATGTAAGGAAAATTTGTGAAAATTTATTAGAAAGCAAGATGCAATGATCACACACAATGGCTGTACTAGTTCTTTGTTAATCTCAATCAAAACAGACCTCCAAATCCTCAGCCACTCAGGTCTGACATCAGTTCATTGCCTGTAATTTCCCATTGTTATGTGCCAGAGGACAAGCACATTGGCAAGGAGGGTGATATTATGAGCACTAGCATAGAAGGATAAAAGGAATTGCACAAGTTGCTGAATTTCTAAGTTATCATATACTTACGAGTGGTAGTCGTGGCCTGCTGTGTAAGGAGTTGCAACCTCCTCTCTGTAACTATCTACCATGCATGAAATATAAACCTACTAGTGAAGGGTGGATACAAGGAAAAGAAACAAGTTATATTCGAAAGGAAACTCTCCTCCATTCTCTCCTTAAGCAATCCTCAACCCATGGTTCCAGATTTTGGTTTATGTCAAATAGACCAAATTTTCACAGAAAAAAAATATCTAGCAAATTCAGGCAAACAATTTCCTGTTAAGCCATATCATCATACTCAGAAACTTGCCTACTTCAAAGGGAAAAATAGTTCTTCAGCAAAAGGAAAATCCATGTTCAATTGGTAAGCTCAAAGCAGCACCAAAAAAAGGTGAATTACAAATCTTCAATACATTAGCTACTTGTACTACATAAATATAATAACTTACTTGAGATGACAACTGAATCATAAGCTTCAGGAAGCGAGGAACAAATGACCATGATAATAGAGAAGCAACAATAATGAACAGTGACAATACCATTAACCTGCATACAACAATTTTTCAAAACAATTGCAATCGTTTATCATCTAAAATTTCCAAAAACTATGAATCATTAAAGTGAAACAGAACAGAAAAGTGTTATACAAAATAATAGCTTAATGATAAAACTTACGACTTTGTCATTGACATAATTCCATGGAAAAGGCCACTATTTCCACCCAAAACAGGTAGTAGAGCAAATAAAAGGCCAACTGCACAATCCTGTAATAAACCACAGAATTTAAAAGTGTGTCCTTCAAACATACTTAGCAGTGGACCTATTTGGCATGTTATTTTAATATCAGCTTAATCAACTCAGAACATGGATTTGTATTGGTTTCTGAGGAAACAAACTCAAACTCATGACTAATCATAGTCTTATTCATGAATATCAATATATATCTAGAGAGCCAAGCTTATTTAGATAGTAAGCTATGTATTATATTGGATGGTCAAGTAAAAACTTAGTAAATACGTAAGAAAATTGAAACTGTTACAGCATTAAGTCTAGGTCAATATTGAAACAAAACCCTTCCTAGCAATTCTATAATGTGAGACCTGAAGAATGAGGGTCCCAATTGTTACTTGTCCATGAAGGGAACTTGTGATATTTTTTTCCACCAAAAACTTTGATACCTGATAATATACAGAATGGAAAATACAGTTAGCATGTATAAAAGAATCGTAAGAATTTAATCATTCACTGTATTAAAATTAGGCAAATAGTAATCACCACAGCTGTGGATGACATTGATAAGAATGAACCAACAAATATGCCCTCGGATGATTTTCCACCACAGAGCTACAGAAATGAAAATTAGGATACCTTCAGAGAATTTATTGCAAAATCCCAATAAAAAGGCAAAATAATATATTGAGAGAAAGAACAGTCACAGCAACATTAGAATGAACTCAGTGATCCCACATAGAACAGAAGGTAACCAAATAGATGATAATGTTTGCATACCATCGCAGTTAGGCCACATAAGAACATGAAAATAATTATTTGAAGTAGACCTCCTAGAATAGCAACAGGACCAACTGCCTTAAGCTGAAAATGATGGAATTTTGAGTACAACTATATATTAAATAAATGCATTTTCAATAACAATACTATGTTCGGTAATGTACCTTTGCAGAGGAAAACTCGAGACCCAGTGCAAAAAGGAGAAAGACTACGCCAAACTGAGCAAAAGTCTCAACCTGATCACAAATATCCAATTGACCATGCATTAAAAAAATGTGTCATGTTATAGATGCAAGGTTAAAAATGTAAGAAAGTTGAACAGGTTATCATGGAGATATTCCTTGAGCAAAGGGTTGTGATACTATTATATTTGCTATTACCCACGCCAACAATCAAATCTGGACACAGATTGGCTTTCAAACAAGCATGTTGGATGACCTCTCAATGATACACAAGCTAGCTGATCAAGAGAGAGAGAAAAAAGGCAGCATAGGAATCCTTATAATACATTGTTAGTGTGGGTGTTCATCATCGCTAGGAGTTAAAATCACCTCACTAGATTCTTTTGTGATAAGTTTAATTGGGAAAGTTTCGCAGTCCTCCACAAAATTACCTTGTCTTTTGTCATGTCAATTGCAGAATATTTATCAATTTCATGGAAGCTGAGTTCGCAACAAAGAGCAATGAGAAGCAAAGAAAATAAAACGAGGCATTTATGAAATTGGCCCGATTATTGTTTGCAGAAAGTTCAAAAATACAGAGAGCAAATTTTCTACTAGACAACCACAAATTTGCAAAATGGAAGCTTAGTAGATGAATAAAAGTGTCACAATGCATTTGATTGAATTAGATAAAGAAACAAAGGATAACAATTATTAGAGAGGGATAGATTTGTTAGGTTACCTGAACAATTTCACTAATAAATCTCAGACCACCTGGCCCAATGAGAGATCCAGCAAGAAGATAGCCAACAATGACCTAAAAATGAATTCATACCAACAAAAAGGGGAAAATCATGTTTTTCCCCAATCAACCCCATACAACATGAAAACATAACTAATATGATAGTACTCACTGGTTGTCCTAGGAAGGAAAACATAATGCCACCAATGGTGGCTGAAACTATCACAACCACTAGATCTGAAATTAATCTGTATGCAAGAACTTAGATTTAGATATTCGATAAATGAAAGTTCACATAGGAGTGCACGTATGTACATCCACAAATAGGAGTGCAAGTAAATTGACTTTAATAAATTTACCTTAAATCTACTTGAAGTACTGGATATTTTGTTTTACGATTAGACATTACAAACACATTATCCTGCAACCAAGTAACATATAAAGTCAATAATGGTACTTTCAAATATAAGGTAGTGGGGAGATGGTAGCCTACTGATCTCTGATTTTCACATACCTTGCTATCTATCAGAGTTGTCATGTCATCAGAACCTTCATTTTCCAGATTAAAAACATCCCCAATTTGGAATTTAGTTGTTGAACTGCAAAAGCATTAAAAATACAGCCAGTAACTATCCGTGTGCTTATTGCTTATTTTCTGAAGATTACTGAAGTATCAATGTTTCATACTTTTGTTCATGACTATCATTCTTCTTTGACTTGTCATGAGTAATTATAGCAACAGTCTCCAAAACAGCCTGAAAAGCACAGTAGCAAAAGTTCCATTAGTTGCATCAAATCTTTACACCTGAACAAATGAAATCATAAAGCAATCTACATTTGAAGATAAATAGAATGTCATTAATAACAACTAAATATCTTCAGCAAAAGAAGACAATTGAGCAAGTGGAAAGTCACACCTACTTGATGATCTGCCACAGAGTTGTTGAAGTTACTTTGATCATGACCTGACAAATATTAATCAGCTATCAGTACCACCTAATGACACACAACTAAACAAACAATACATAAAGAAGCAATAGATGCTTAATTTTCAAATGAGTTGAGAAACATAGAACAAAAACTTCTCACAATGTCTATGATGCTTGAAACAGCGTGCGGAACATACACCAGTGGACATTTTATTCTTTGTTGTGGTTAGAGAAAGTAAGTGATTAGAAAAGAGAAAGACTTCTTCGGAAAAATAGCTAAATTTGTGAGGAAATCAATTTTCACAAGAACATGATAAACACAAGGATACTAAACTATAGTAAAGACCATCGGAAAATTTGCCCATATATTTGAGAGGGGCGTCGAGATGAATTTTCTTTATGTACAACCTATTCATTTATCGTTCTTAGATTACGCAAAACTGGATGGAAAAATAAACTTTCCGGAAGAGATAAAGAGGAATCAACTTCCTAACAGCACAAGCTTTAGGAGGCATTTGTTGTGATAAATGAAATTATTCTCTATATAATCACACTTCTGGAACGAAAAGAAGGACCTCAACTGCTCACCTTCAGGTGTGTCGTTTTCAGAGAACTCCTTCTCGAGGACGCGATCGAACATATCCGCGATGCTCCCATCGCCTGTGTTATTCCGGACCTCGCTCCTCACAAGGTCACCGTAGAACTTCTCCCTCGTCTCCTTGTCGGGCCTCGCCAGCGCAGGCAAGGGTGCGAGGGCCACGACAAAGAGGAGCAACAGCAGCACCCAGAGCGCTCGTCTGGCCAAATCGGCCGCGGCGGCCATCGGATGGAGGATTTGGGCGTTCGGGCGGTGGGACAGAGATCCCTAGACGGAGAGCGGAACGCGAAGAAACAGCGAGTCCGCCCTTGTTCGTCAGTCGGTATCGGACCTATCGGTAGGCAAACCGTTGGGATCGGAGAGGGTACGAAACGGGTCCGCCGGCGCGGGGCCTGGAACGAGCGACGCAAACCTAATGAACTCGTTGAGGGAAAATGAGATGAGCGGATTTGATTCGATGACAAATGAAAAGGAGAGGCCACCTAAGAAAATTGTGATGTGAAAAATGAAACGCTCACAACAAGCAATCATTTACCCAAGTCAATCATCCAATAAAAAAATTCATGACGCCATATGACATGATCGAGTTTGATCAACATGGATCTTGATTAGTCCAAATTTATCCTATTAGAATGGATTAATGACTAGTGTATAGAATATTACTATAATAAATCATAGCCAGTAGTCAGATTTATGTCTTCTCCTATATACCAGTTATTGTCCGGACTAGTAATCCTCGTAATTTCCCTCCTCCGTGTTAATCTAAGGACGAATTGACGGAGGCGCTGGGATGAACGAATCACCTTTTGTCACAATTGATTAGTCTAAATTTAGACAGAATTCAAGATGCGCCAATTACAAAAAGAGTGTCGGTTATAAAACATGGTGCATTATAACAAATAGAGAAAAGAGAGATCCGTGCAAAGGGTAACAAATGATATAGTTGGCATCAAACGGGAAGGATGTGTGACCATTATATATTACTCAGTTAAAATCAAATTGAATCTAATCTTAATCGACCGAATTTTTTAATAAAAATCAAATAAATTAAATAAATGAAATTTCTATTAATTCAGACGAAAACTAAATTAATTGAATTTTTTTTTAAGCAGATCTATAAATTCAGTTCTACTTAATAAATATTTAATTTCAATATAAAAGTTTAATTAGATCTAAAAAAATTAATTTATTTGATCTATTCAATTTAATCGAATAAAAAATTTTAAAATTAAATCTCGAATTCATCATTTTTTTAGAAAAAAATAGAATTTTAAAAAAATTAACTCAATTTTTAAATTCGATTCTGGACTCTTCTCTATGCAAAGAAGGTAGCAACATCAGATGAGAAAAGGATTGCACAATACACTCAACTTCGTTACTCTTTTCTCCACTTGTTTTCTCCCAAAATTAATTTGAGCACGGAGTGCCACGTCAAAGTGTATGGCGATCCTCTTCTAATCTTCTATTGGACTATTTTAGTAAAGTCAAACTCCACCTACTAGAAACCGACTCACCAACACTTATCCGGTAGAAGTCGATTCGCTGTTCACTGTGACTCTATCTGCCAAAATCAACTCGCCATGACTCTACTTCCCAGGAGCTGACTCATCAAGACTCTATTCGCCAGAAACCAGTGAAACTCAACTCGGTAGAAGGAGATTTGTCGGAGTCCGACTCATCAAAGTTCTACTTGGTTGAAGTCCACTAAGCAAAGCTTGATCTAGTACAAGCCAACTAGGCAAAAACTGACTTGATAGAAGACGACTCAACGAGACTCGATCTCCTCGGACCGGATCAATTTGAAATATATTCCAGCAGTTGATGTTTTTTTTTTGAAACAAACAATACCGAAGAATAAGGATTTCAAAGGACATATCATTTTCACAAGAATCGCAAGAAGATGGGCCATGGCTAGGAACGAGGGAAGCGGAAGAACACTCCAGCAGTCCAGCGACACGGTAAACACTTGTGGTGCAAGGCAAAGAAGGAGAGAAGCCTCCTTCCTCGATAAATTAGTAACCATATATATCTCGTCGTTGCTCTGGTCACTTCGTGGCCAAATTTCTTCTTCTCTTTTTGTGAAGGTTGAGTCCTCTTCACTCTGTTTTAGGATTATTTTTTTTTAAGGTCTGATATGCTTTTACTTTGCATGCTAAGTTTTTTTTTCCCCTAATGTTTGCAAAGTATTGTATTCAAAAGCCAGCTTCAGTTTACTTTTGAACTCGACAAACAATCGATGAACATTAGGTACAAGGTGATTATGTTTATCCCTAATATATTCATCTATCTGCTCCAGAATCATCTAAATCAAGATAATTAAGAGGTAACATAGATGAGAGGGTGACTTAATATTGTACCGAGGTATAGGAATTTATACTTCATCAGTCTTGGGATTTGACCTTTCATTTATTTGACAAATTTATCATCCACTTACCATCTCAACTAAGCTAGTAGGGGCAACAATTGATGGATATGGTTAAAAATTATGTTGAGTTGTCAATCGAAGTAAAATGGGTCTAACATGACTCAAAAAAATATCAGACTCAGTTAAAAAATGACTCAAGTCTATCTAACTTGTTGCCTCATTCCAAAGATTCAAGTTTGACCAGGGATAAGTCAGTAATTACAACTCTACCTCAGTTGTCGACACCCTCCCCTGCCTCGTCCTTGATTACCGATATCATCCCTAGCTCGGTCTCGATCGCCGATATCATCCTTGGCTCAATTTTAATCGTCAACGTCATCCTTGACTCAACTTCAATCATTGATATTGTCCCCAGCTCGCCCCTAGTCGTCGACATCATCTCTGGCTCAACCCTCTCACCCTCGATAGTTAATACATCCCTGACTTGTCCTCAGTCACCAACAACATCCTAGGTCAACTTTAGTTGTCGACATCATCTCTGGCTCAACCCTGGTCGCTGACACCATCCCTGACTCAATCTCGATTGTCAACATCGTCCTTGGCGCGACATTGGCCTTTGACATCGTCCCCAGATTCAATCCACAACTTACGTGGCCCATTAACAAGCAGGGGAGGGGGCATGGATAAGAAAATGACTTAACCGCCTTATTAATAAGATTGTTTCTCCCAAAAGATGTGGAGAACGATAACAAGTATCTCAAAACACATGGTAAATGAAAGCACACATCCCGAAAAACATGTACTTTTACAACCCTTTAAAAGTTACCCACTCTTACAGACACACAGATTAGGGATGATAATTTTATCCGAACCCGATGGAGGATCTGACATCCGACATAAATGGAGGAGGGTATGGAGGGACTATCAATACCCGAAACCCAACCCGAATACCCAATTAAATAATATATATATATATATTAAAAAAAATTCTTTTTTTCTAAAATTAACTTACTATTTTTTTTTGTTGATATTAGTAGGAGACTATATGAATGTTTAATCTATTTTTTTAATTATATATATATATT